>JZLH01S0466521.1:28167-41383 GCA_001188425.1 Eucidaris tribuloides | reverse complement strand
AATTCACACCGGAGGAAATTGCTGCTCAGAGATGCACTTGTCACTTGCTGCATAAGAACAGTCCAGGTAATCCAGGCATATTAGCAAAGAGTTATCACCAGGTAAAGGCATCAGTGATCTAGTTTTCTCCACAGTACCCGCTGAATAGGATCGCAGTCTTGGTAGTATGCGTACATTTACAGTCCAGATGAGACGCAAAGAAAAAGCGATCACTGTGTGGGCAATAATAGAGAGAAAAGCATGCTTGCATAGGCCTTTCGTTTTTGTCCCAACGGAGAGGCATTCTCTGAACTATGGTCTGGTTGGTTCCGGATCTTATGGACAATTGCCAAGCCAAGTCCCAAAATCATTCCCCAAACTTGTTGTTAACGAACTGTTTGGTCAAAGCTCCAATCCAGTAGCTCCAGTCGTTTTCTTCATTGCATCGTTGCCAGGACCTCATGTTCAGTCCGCCGACCTCCATGGTGCTTTGATGCATCACCGCCCAAGAACTCCAATCAGCCATTCACAGAGACTCTAGAGTATCAGCTCCAGAGCACTGCTTTATCCCGCCTATCGTGCGTGTTTAAAATACGCCAGACTGCACCCAGTGGCGACAATGCTGACGTCTAGCCCCATTCCAGTCACGGCCATAATGGCTAGGATGGGCGTATGGTCACAATTCCCATGTAGAGAAATCGTCGTAGATCGCGAAATTATGAAGGTGCCACAAGACGAACAGCTCTATTAAACCTAAAAGCTCCAGATACTCATAAAGACTGCGTCACTTGTAGTTTAAAGTACAGTGGAACAACAGAGTCGACATCCTAGGACACTTGCGATTGCCTTCATCACAATGTATCCAACATATAGTCACTGCATTATAAACATAGACCTCTCCGGGGTCCAAATTACTGCTAAATCGCCTGAGACAAAGCTGACCATGATGACAAGGCACTGGAATGACATTCATATTTCGCCGTTCCCGAAGGAAGAACTTCCATCAGCGGTTTTTTTGCCGACCTCCTGATAATGCCAGAGTAAACACCAATTGCAGTGCTGAAAGGAGTAAGCATAAGTGAGAGACGACATAATCCCACACCAAATATGTGACATCCGACATGGTTAGTTATTGCTCTCCATGTAGCAGTCATTCGGTGAAACTTATTTGGAGCATATACTCTTGTAGTATTCAGTCCTAAACAAGCCTCCTTGTATTCAGATAATTAATTCTTCATACAAATCTGCATTGATTGGAAGAGACCTTTACTGTCACTGAATTGTATCCAATGTTGTAAGCACGAAAAGTCCTTGATGATATATTTTAGTCCAGTTTGTTAGAAAGAAACAAAATCTCCAGCAGTTTCATGCACTTGGTTTTTCAAAAAACTTGACAATCTGCTCTCCACTGCTTTGGCCCACATCATTGGAAATGCCCCAATTCTGTTGGTTCACCTGTTGCTGACAAAGAGATGCTTTTTCTTATAGATACACACTGCCCTGAATGTCAACTACCAAAATCAGTGCCAAGAGTTGGCATCAGGATTGCGTTTTTGTTGCCATGACAAGTTAGTCTGACTCCAGACTTCTGTTTAGTTAGCATGCTGTGTTTCAGTATTTCGCTGTCCTGTGTTGCGGTTTTCGCTGTCATGTTCAAAGCAACATTTATATTATAAATATCATCATCAGTACAGGAGTTTTCCAGGAATAGCGGTAATGCTGACTGGCTGCAATTATGATTGACTTCATAGTTGCTTTTGCTACTACATGCAACTGAAAACAGAACCTTTATGTTGCCAGCCAACAAGATATGTAGATACTCTAGGTGTTGGGAAGTTAAAAAAAAGGGGGGGCCCAAAAAAAAAAAAAAGGTAAGTTTTTAACTGAAGAGGTCATGGTAGCTGACCTCATTAATTTGTTGATTGAAATCTACAGCTAAGTAGCAATGTGGTATAAGATGTGAGATAGGGTGTAAGCACAGTAGTGTGTAAGACTGGTGACTACCTCAATTTTGCTATATATATTTAGTTGCTTTATCAGGAAGTTTGGTCTCCTGGTATGCTGTGTGTGTGTGTATGTCTTTGTAAGTGATGTGTGTGTTTGCTATGTGTGTGTGTGTGTGATGTCCACGCCGGTTGTGCGTGTTGTATGTAGTCTAACTGTTCTGTGTTTCTGTGGTCTGGTGTCGAATTTATGTGTGGCATTATGTGGGAGGATGTGCTTGGAATTGTGTGTTGTAGTTTGGGGTGGGTGCATATTGCAGGAATGCACATGTGTGTGTATTGATTTGTGTATGTGTGTGGTGTGTGTGTGTTTGTGTGTGTGTGTGTGTGTGTGTGTTTGTTTGTGTGTGTTTTGTGGTGTGTGTGTGTGTGCTGTGTGTGGCTGTGTGTGTGTGTGTGTGTGTGTGTGTGTGATGGTGTGTGTGTGCGTGCGTGCATGCTGCCCGTCTGGTGTCGTGTGTGTGATGTGTTTTTGTTTTGCCAACTGACCTCTTTGCGTAACATTCCTTGGGGGCATAGAGGTGGGGTAGGGTTAATGACGGGAAAAGCCTGAGAATTGGACTTCCAGGCCTGACTGTTTAAAAGAGCCATTTATACTCTCCTTTCTTGCTAGTACTATTTATGTTGGGTTTCTTTAAGTAGTTCTCCCTATTGCCATATATGTAGGCATTGACGGCTTAAATTGAGGTGCTGAGTGTCATACAGATTTTCCCAGCATACTTACAGTATTTTTGCTGACTTGTGAGTAAATTAAGCTGTCAAATTTTAAAAAGCCCTCTGTTGCATTTATTTGATTTGCCATCCACATTTATTTCACGTACCATTTTATTATACATAGGATGAACTGATAGTGTGTATTTGTGATTGTTGGAGTGGAACCTATCTCTATGGAAGTAGTGAGAGATAGTTTCAACAACATAGAAAGAAAGCAGGGTTAGGAATTAATTTTTTTTTTAAGGGTGATTTTTATTAGAGCCTTGCGGGCTATTTTTTAATTTTTTGGGGCCGGCTATTTTTCTACCTCTGGCGCGCTACTTTTTCGTTTGAAGGAATATAATGAAAGATTGCAGAAGTTTTACGCAGTGGCTTCATTGCCATAAAGCGCAGTATTTAATTCATTTTTTTCAATGTTCTATTATAAAAAGTGAAGATTTTTTGTTAGCAAATCTGAGCGCTGCCGATTCTTGAGGAAAAAGGTTGTGGTATCAATCTGCAGAATTATTTTATGACCACTGTTAAATATATGCTCTCCTTTAGTTCCAAACAAAATTCACCACTCAAACCACAGCAGCCAATCATATCTTTTCACTTCACAAACCAAGAAATTATAACAAACATGCAAGATTATGGTACAGTATTTTGCCCCGTTTATTTAGAACTTAAATCTACATCAAATATTTACATTTACATTGCCAGATAACATATAAACACGTCATTGGACGTTGCATCCAACTGTTGATATATCAATATACGGGAAGTGGATCAGAGTCATCATCACATTCATGCAAGGCATAAACTATTACTTTTCCATTATCTTGTGGAAAGCGAGAAAATCAGGGAAAGAGATTAATGATGGTAACAAGGCTTGCACTTGTAGGGGGAAAATCCCTTTACTGTAGGGAATTATTAGCCAACTGTAGAGAGTAGGCGGAATCCCTACGGGGAAATGACCTTCATGTAGGGAAAGTAGGGCATTTTGGGATGATTTTGACAATTTTCAAAAACTATTCTTTTATATCCTCAAAGATTTTCTAGAATCCCATATTATATTCGTCTGTAGACTTATTGGGTAAAAATCCATTTGCTTCCAAGTTGGTTACCATATCATATTTTATGAAAACCGTAACGCTTGCACTGCTGTAGTATCGAGGTGGATCACAATGTCAACTTTCCAATTAAATAAATCTCTTGCATTTACTAAGGTTATTTGTGAAGGCGGAAATGTACCTCCAAAAAAACCTCGTTTAGGGAAAACTGAGCTCCGTAGGCGTAAAATTGCGCCTATTAGAGCGCGTAGTGCGGCAAAAGTAGGTGTCCGTAGTGGAAGAATATAGAATTTTGAGTGCAGCGAGTTACAGGAGAGAGATGCAAGATCAGTTTGCCTAAGATAGGGGGTATGGAGAAGCCCAGGAAAAGGAAAATGAGAGCCTTATCCAGTGATTAAAGGGGGGGATGCGTTTATATAAAGCGTGGGCGGAGGGGTGGTTGCATATCGCAAGTTTGGCAATAAACAAGAATAGAAAGAGGCGCAGAATAAGGACACTGGACAGTTTTGGATTCCCCCCCCCCTGTCGACTGGACACTACTAGTTGATAATGATGATGCATGATTGATGATGATGATGACCCTGTTGATGGCGTGATGGTGATGATGATAGACAACTGATGAAACTAAAAAAAAAGGCATTGGTCCTTAAATGCTACTTACACTTAAGCAAACTATATTTTTTTTTTTTTTTTTTTTTTTTTTATTTTTATTTTTCTTTTTTTTTTTTTTATGTAACTATTCATTTAAAGGGAACCAGTACAAAATTTAGAAATATGAGAGTTACTAAGACATCTCCTTCATGATATCTCTGACTGGGCTCGACTTAGAGTTATTTACTAGATACCCAGTTATAGTTAAAGGGTAGAAAGCATGCATATTGAAGCAGTCCTCATTTTGTGCATGAAGGACTTCTTAGAATCAAGTTACAATATACAGAGGTTTACTGCTGTGAAATTTTGTTGTCAAATTTTGACTATTTCTCATATCATTCATTGTGACAGGCAAATTATGTCTGTACAACTTTTGCGGTGATGGGTTTAATTTCTGTAAGGGTTATAGTTCATTCAGGACTTGGTATTCCAATGCTTGTTTCTCCTCAGTTAACCTGTTGGGAGAACGCGTTTTCCATTAAGTCCCCAAACACAGTTTTAACTTCGTACTAGCTCTCATCCAACGGGTTAACCAATTGAAGATAAAACATCAGCCATTAGATATTACACTAAAGATTATGTATACATTGGATATAGATCGGAACATGTTGATCATGTGGTATCAAGATGAGAGGAGTACTAGAGTCAAAATCAGTTTGTCACACCGATTGTAGCGAGAACGAAAGATTCGGCAAAATGATTTGAAACATTATGCCAATATAAGGTTCTTCTTCAAAAGGGGAGAGATTTTTCTGTGACGTGTCTTTGTTGTTTATTACAACAAATCATTGGTATCTGTGACGTCTTCATTGTTTATTACAACACATTCGCCATGTTTTTCCAAAGAGTTATGTATAACATATGGCATACTAGATCGGAACATTATTGATCATCGTGGTATCAAGATGAGAGGCATAACTCAGAGTAAATCAGTTGTCACACTATGTAGGGCAAACGAAAAGATTCGAAAATGCATTTTGCAAAACATATGCCAATATAAGCGTTTCTTCTTCCAAAAGGCGCGAGAGATTTTTCTGGTGACGTGCTTTGTTGTTTATTACCAACAACAGTCATTGGGCTTTCGTCTCGAGCCTTTTTTCACGTTGCTCGCCTATTCATGCATTAACTTTCAAAGCAATAGGGGCGATAGTCTGTTGACAATTCGAAATTATCGTGTGAACTGCACTGGAATGAACTTTCACACTGCCCAAAGGCATTTGATGAAAGCAATCAAATGCAAATTAATGCAAGGTCTAGATTGACAATAAAAACAAAATATACAGCAACAGTAAATGATCAAAATAACAGTCTACACTAGCTAAGAAAGTAGCGTTTACCAGTAGTCCAACAATAGCTTGTCATTTTTTGAATTATTACTGTTAGTGCCAAATTGAAAAAGATTCGCCCATACATTGTATATTGACCTGACATGTTGAGGCGGGGTGCATCATGCGCAATCGTCAAAGCATTACTGCTGACCAATCCGGGCCGGGCAAATCCATTTTGAACCAGTGGGTGGCGGACACAATTTTCTGTGAAGGCCCGAGAAGGTTATCTCGTTCATTTGGGTGGGGTTCCAGGCCCAAAGCCCGGATGGGGCCTTTGGTCACTTTGGGAGCGGTTGATCAAGAAGTCTTCATGACTCCGCTGTAAGCTTTTCGTTTACTGGTATCGAATTCTACCCTGGTGTATCTTACGTTGAAGGAAGGCCTTAATTATATATTTTAATTCTGCTTCTGAGACCGCAGATTAAACACATATGATTACTATTTCGTTTTATTCAGATTAGTGTGTGAAGTGTATAATCGATGGTCATGAGACGTCGGCTTACAATTAATAATTTATACTCAACTACTCCGCGGCCTTCGCACGGGCTTTCTACCTCACAAGTATAGAGTGCACTTCTGCAAGAAGTAGTGCTTTCCTATAAAAATATATAGATGTTCCATTAGAATTAGAGATAACTCTGTATAATCATAGTATGACACTACACGCTTTGGAATATTTGCGCTCGGGGTCGATTTTATCGCTGCATAGTAAGTGTAGTGGTCGATCGATAAGGAGGGGGGCCTTCCGGGCTGGGGGGCTGCATTCAAGTCAGTCTCTTCTGGCCTCCAATATGAATATTGGTATAGCTTATGCAGTGAATTAGTTTGCTGTCGTCACAAACCGTGTTCTACTCGAATCCGATATCATTTATTTTTTTTCTGTCTCTCCTACGTTTCCCCACCCCAAGGTATCACATTCTATGTATCTACCACCGCAAATCGTGTTTGAATGATCTGATAATGACTAGTTCAAATAGATTTAGTGGAGTTATCTAAAAGTTGATTGTCTGACTACATACATATCGATCTGATCTCTAGCACTCGGTGTGCTGCTTGCTTCTGATGGGCTATTAATATTGAGATATGGTACGCTGTAAATATGCGAATTCGAAAAAAATGATAATGCTCTCACCTGTATTACCGTTTATTTACTATTTACATAATGGTTGTAAATCATAAATGTGCGCCCAGTAATTAGACTACTCGCTTTCTCGATTCCCACATTACACGAATCCAGTGACACATACGAAATAACAAAAATTGGTAAAACAGTCTACTCCGTCTGTGGATATTGATCACTGTATATTTAGGTGATCTATCTCTTCCTTTCTTTCGTATGAACAAAAGACGTGCAGCGAGTTTCATTACCATATATTCAATTATTTATGTAGACAAATGCGTTAGCTTATTATGTAACTTCGAGATCTAGATAGATGGATAATTCAAGATTGGGCGAACGATCACCAGCGCGCACCTGGAAATATTGTTTTGCTAGTCACGTTACTTTGCGCTTCTCGTGTAAGTCCGGCTCGCATAGAGTGTGTGCCGCCCCTCCGTAGGAGATGCTTCACTAGATAGTTCCGCTCGCTGGGCGCACGATTAGTCCGATACACGTAGACAAGCACAATGCACGTGCCACGACGTTTCCATTACCGCTGAACTCCCCATATTTGCTGACCTGCGAGCTCATGAATAGAATCATCTTTTTCAATTATTTTTTCTCTATATTTTCAATTTTATTAATAATAGGAGGGTCGTGGTACGGTCAATAACAATTATAAAACTGCCTTCATTTTTTCTCCGACTAATTAGTAGCTAGCTGCAACTTCGTGAAAGAACAATTACCGATGTCCATTTTGGCTGCACATAGCACGCTAGTCTCACTATCTAATCAGCACATAATTGATTAGAATAGAGTCTTTGATCGTATGTAGCTGTTCGTCTTCGAGGGATGAGAGGAAGCACCCATTCGTCAGGACGTGTCCAGACTATATGTCCCAGTGCCGGCGACGTCACATATGCGCCGATTCGTTTGCCAACGTAGGAGATTGTTGTGTTTTTACGTTGCGGAGTTATACTAGTGCGCGCAGTAGGAAGTAGTCCTTCTCCGCCTCCGCTGGGGAGCACCTTAGTGGATACACTTATTTTGAACTTAAGGCACGCGCAAAACAACGCATGCTCCGATATACAGTTAATGCGTGTGTAGCCCGTAATCAGTATTGTCTAAACGAGGAAACAATACGAGTATTCAAAAAGTGCTGTGCGCTCAGAGTTTTCACTCGTCTCCTGTAAATTGTGATTTATTCATGGCGGTAAATATGTACAGCGTTGCTGTTTTCTCTCAGAAGATAGCCAGTCTAATACAGGACATCATATCTGAAGACAGTGTGACGCTTTAGTTCAAATTCTCTGCTGACATTGGATTTGGGTTCGATATTGTATTTCCTGAACGTTTCTGTGACCATACACACTCACACATACACACACAGAGAGACCTTTTGCTAACGTGTTATCAGCATATATGCAAGTCAAACGCAACCTTTCGGTGTGCCTTGTTCTATGTGCATTTCATTGCATATAGGTAGGAAGTACTGTCATGTCTACGGACATGTTTTTAGTTATCTTTTAGAAAAGCCAGGACGCTCATATATGGACTTGGTGTATCGTTACACTCAGCACTGTCTGCGTGTTCGTAATGGTGGCAAGGCAGAGTCCTACTCAGAACATACCTGGATGAGTAAGCAGAAGGTGCTGATGGGATTGAGGGTGGAACATACTCGCATCCGCACAAAGGCACCAATAGTACGGCTTGTTTATTTTAGCACAAACTACTGGCGCATTTACTCAGATAACAGATCTATACTAGTGCATTGTCATCCTTGTCTTAATATCAGCCTTAGCTCTCACATTAAAACAGCTTGTAAAAAAACTTAATTACTTGCTTGTATTTAAGACGGAATTATTCTTTTTGTTGTCTTTTTTTTTTTGGCGGGGGGGGGCACATTTATACTCTTCTTTATTTTTCTTTCCTTCTCTCTTCCCATCTTTCTTTACTGTTTTCTTGCTGTCTTGCTTTCTTTACTGTCTTTCTTTCTTCCTTTTCTGGCAGTTAGGAAACGACGTTACAAAACAACAAAACAAAATAAAAAAGCTGGAGGCTTGACTACAATATTGAAATAAATTTTAAGATATGATATCCTTCAGAACTGGTTGATTTTGACATTTAAATATCACTAATCGCCTTATGTTGTTCCGCGCCGATATGAATAATGACTTATTGTTGCAACCCTAGGACATCTTCCATAATTCTTTGGGATTATTGTCGCCTCGCTTTTACAGACTCTCACTCTCAAACTACCTGTAGACTAACGCTATTGGTTAAACAATAGTCAAATTATATTGGTCTATAATTTAAATTCATACACATACGTTCCGTAGCGCCCTATTTTTCGTTACATTTTTCAAATCACATATGTTCCTGTCCTGACTCTAGATCTTATTTCTTGGTTATCTAGCCTATATGTCTAGGGCTACATCATTCTTCGCCTAAGGTCTGCATATTTTTCCGGCCGACGCGCAGAGCGCGCCCGAAAAATTATGACATTACCACGCAATATAGAATAATTGCGGGCAAATATATTTGCGGCTCCTACCCTACCAGGTACAAAATTACCAAAAATTGATAAAGCAAGGAGATGGTGATACAGAATATGGAATTAGAGTGACAGAATCCTATTGGGGTGTAATAAGTTATGACAAACAGTATACAAGGGTATCGACCTGCTACGTCACGGAACTGATACGTGCATGTTTCATCTTTTGTGTACACTGACAGCAAGCTTTCACGAACATAATAGTTAAACCTAATCAGTGCACTCTAATGTATACATTGTATTACTTGTTAAAAATCATTAGCTAGCGACTAAGGAGTGCTACGCTGTCTGGTGACTCTATAATGATTTGTGAAAGAATACTTTTCCTTTCCTTTGCCCCTCCCTACATATTAATATAATATTATTATCTCTATTATCGTTTGAGAAGATAGATTGTCTTGAGCAAGGAGTAATGCGGGAAGAGATATGTTTAAAAACTAAGCGCAAGCACTACAAAACCAATTTAAACTATTACCAATATTAAATTTTGCGGCGCTTGCGCGAAAAATAGGGTAATTACCCTCTCAGTGGCAATTTTGCTAAGCGCCGAGTGAGGGACGCGAGTCCGGAAATTCATGGAAGTAAAATGTTTGCATGTTCCGATCATGTATTTTTTTACCATTTCAATGAAAATATTGTTACTATATGATACGAGAAAAAATAAATTGTAGTGTTGATGTGTTTGTGGATAACGAAATCAATATAAGACGAAACCTCACTATGACTCACTCTAGATATATCATTCATGTAAACTTATAGTATAATATCACTACATCGTAATATTACTCATCTGTGTCTTGCTGTACGGAAAGTGCATTTTAGCCGCTTCTGGCGAATTGAGCTCGTCATAGTTCTGAAAAATATAAAGATATTTCTCGGCTTGAGATATGTGGAATAATATTGCACGCGCGAGTGCAAGGCCGCGCAAAACAGTTCCAGCATAAGATAATTATTGACATATTGTAATATACTCACATCTGACCAAGTGGTGATCATACGTGATACGCTGGAGGATTCATTTTTGGACAGGTAGAATAAGGCTAGTAAGTGTTATGATGTGTCTGATACAATAAGTATTAAATACAATACGCGAACCGCTATTTAAAATCTCCTTTACAGATATTTATTATATCTCTTGTAGAGTATACTGTGGAGTTTGTGGTGAATTTGATATTGTGTTTGCCATCTCTCCACGCTGTTCTTATAATTTCCTAAGTGTTGGTCTAGATTCGTTCTGTCGAGAGCGACATTTTCCCACCATGTCGTACTCTCCCCATAAATGGATTATAGCGGTTCAGCTCCTCTGCCTGTTGATTGTGCTCTCATGTTGTGCCTAACATCTGATGTGCATGGCAAGGCCATAAATTACTTATCCATTGCTACTCAGATGTCAAAATTTTTGCATCATTGATGTATAAGAGACAAATAGAGTTTCATCAATACTCGATTGTTCGGAAGCTCGAAGTATGCTTATACAGTTGTATTCAGTTCGTATCATGCTTTTTCAGGAAAGCTTCAACGTTAGCGCATATTAAATATAACGTTTTTTGTGCCACATCTATATTCGCAGAATTGAAGGCTCATATCGGGTTTATAAAATAGTTGACCAATGCTATATATATGTTCAAAAACTCAGTGGTTTATCGCATTATGGGATAACTCACTTGAAAAAATCCGTTATTGAAATCGTGGGAGAGACATCTAATATTTAATTGCAGTATGATCGGTGCAATGAAGACTCCTGTGTAGTGCACGTTGGTTTCTCAATTTGGGCGCACGCATGCATTAACAAATTTTGGCGGCTAGGATTTACTCAATTTTAATTTGGATATATTAGCCGTTGACATGTCACAGGCCTAATGAGAAATTGGTCCCATACCCTACACAGTATATTTAACACGACACCAATACTCATAGGATTAGCGATTTTTATTAGAAATGTTCTTTTCTTCTATTCTAAGTAATTGGAGGTGTATGTTCTAGATTTGCAAGATCTTATCTTATCTGATTGATAGTGTTGATAGGGAAGATATGGTCTAAGCGTATATTATATACATTGTATCGATATAACGTAATATCATGTCACTATTATAGACTTCATGAATATAGTAATTTGTTAAAATCTAAGACGCTTTTCGGCCCACATGTTTATCAGGACAATTAATAAGGTTTGCTCTACGTATATATATGCGACGCACACAATTTTAACGAGCAAAAGCTGATTATGCACAGTCCAGTAAACCATAATAGCTCCCCTATAGCTCTGGGCGACTAGCTTGATGAGTCTCAAATCAGTTTATATCTTTCCTGTCGATTTGAGCTTGGGTTTATGTTTGGAATATTTCAGGAGTTTCTCACTATGACAGAAGTAATTCACAATAGTGCCGTGCTATGCATGAGCTTTTCTTACCCTAAATTTGTATGGGTTCAAACTGTTCCCATACCTATTGCAGAATCAGCAACCATACACGAAATGCTACATTTGGACTACAGTGTGGGACTACTGAATAAGTGATTATGACAAATTTTTTGTCCCCTTTCTTTGCACAAATTAAGAAAAAATTGAATTTTTGTCATGATTTATAGATGATTGTATATAGTTTTACCATCTCATCCATATTAGGACAACCCAAAACAATGTTGCGATCAAAACAGAGAGAGGTTTAATGACAAATTTTCCATGAAAGTCATTACATCCATAGCCATAATTGGATTATATGACCCCATATTGGTTGAAGATATACTAATTTTCTTTCCTGAAACCTTAAAAAGTATACCTGGACAAGTGCTTTTTTTTTTTGTGTAAGTTTTCATTTTAATTCCCATAAAAACCATTAAAAATTTGCCCAAGAACCTTAAATATTTATATGTATATCTCGCACACTAAATCAATGGGGACAAAATGTCCCATAGTAACGTGTCTTTTCCAACCTTTAGTAGTGCCTGTATGAAAAGTACTTTTTCTTTATTGAAATGAAACCTTTGCCCAAATAATCTTGAATATTTTGCACCTTTTACCACACTGGATTTCAAGTTGTTGACTGAATACTTTCAAGAGAGTTTTGTCACTCAAATTTTTGGTTGAAATAATCATAATTTTTTGTGGTCCCATACGTAAACGCGACACATTTTTCTTATGTAAGGATATTTATTAAGATATTATTGCCAAGGTCAAATGTCACCATCCTTCATATGATTATTCTTCCCCCAGATACCATGCATATAAATGATAAACAAAATTAATTCAAACAACTTAACATTATATTTTAGGTGGTTAAAGTCTCTGAATGTCCCATACGTAACATGCGCGTTATCTTGGACTTGCCCTGTGCATAGTAACTGACAGATTAAGAAAAGTTACGCAAACAGTACCATACATATTGCAAGATGAGTTCTCTTAACAGTACTTGACAGCGAGCAGAATTTAAATCAGACAGAAAATAAAGTGCCAAAATTAACTCTGAAAGCATGTTTAGGGACATTGCATGAATGGAATTTTTTACCCTCCTTTTCCTGTCTTCTGAGCCCATCTGGTACGACAGCTCAAACTCCCTTGTGACATATGTGCCATCATTCCTTCTTTTGTTCTACTCTTGTAAAACCTTTAAGTTCAATGTCCATTTCGGAGATATCAGTAAGAAAAGACTTCTCCATTCCACATCGCATCACCTTCTTGCATGATTCTGGACAACAGCAACAGAGAGCGTCTGTGAAGTTATGTTTCAGATTCGCATCTATTGCCTTAGGATCATCAAACCCAGTAAGGGCACTTACCAACAGCCCTACTACCATTGTAATGACGACTCCTATTGGAGTGTAGTACACAAAAGAAACAG
>JZLH01S0466521.1:0-28142 GCA_001188425.1 Eucidaris tribuloides | reverse complement strand
AATTCACACCGGAGGAAATTGCTGCTCAGAGATGCACTTGTCACTTGCTGCATAAGAACAGTCCAGGTAATCCAGGCATATTAGCAAAGAGTTATCACCAGGTAAAGGCATCAGTGATCTAGTTTTCTCCACAGTACCCGCTGAATAGGATCGCAGTCTTGGTAGTATGCGTACATTTACAGTCCAGATGAGACGCAAAGAAAAAGCGATCACTGTGTGGGCAATAATAGAGAGAAAAGCATGCTTGCATAGGCCTTTCGTTTTTGTCCCAACGGAGAGGCATTCTCTGAACTATGGTCTGGTTGGTTCCGGATCTTATGGACAATTGCCAAGCCAAGTCCCAAAATCATTCCCCAAACTTGTTGTTAACGAACTGTTTGGTCAAAGCTCCAATCCAGTAGCTCCAGTCGTTTTCTTCATTGCATCGTTGCCAGGACCTCATGTTCAGTCCGCCGACCTCCATGGTGCTTTGATGCATCACCGCCCAAGAACTCCAATCAGCCATTCACAGAGACTCTAGAGTATCAGCTCCAGAGCACTGCTTTATCCCGCCTATCGTGCGTGTTTAAAATACGCCAGACTGCACCCAGTGGCGACAATGCTGACGTCTAGCCCCATTCCAGTCACGGCCATAATGGCTAGGATGGGCGTATGGTCACAATTCCCATGTAGAGAAATCGTCGTAGATCGCGAAATTATGAAGGTGCCACAAGACGAACAGCTCTATTAAACCTAAAAGCTCCAGATACTCATAAAGACTGCGTCACTTGTAGTTTAAAGTACAGTGGAACAACAGAGTCGACATCCTAGGACACTTGCGATTGCCTTCATCACAATGTATCCAACATATAGTCACTGCATTATAAACATAGACCTCTCCGGGGTCCAAATTACTGCTAAATCGCCTGAGACAAAGCTGACCATGATGACAAGGCACTGGAATGACATTCATATTTCGCCGTTCCCGAAGGAAGAACTTCCATCAGCGGTTTTTTTGCCGACCTCCTGATAATGCCAGAGTAAACACCAATTGCAGTGCTGAAAGGAGTAAGCATAAGTGAGAGACGACATAATCCCACACCAAATATGTGACATCCGACATGGTTAGTTATTGCTCTCCATGTAGCAGTCATTCGGTGAAACTTATTTGGAGCATATACTCTTGTAGTATTCAGTCCTAAACAAGCCTCCTTGTATTCAGATAATTAATTCTTCATACAAATCTGCATTGATTGGAAGAGACCTTTACTGTCACTGAATTGTATCCAATGTTGTAAGCACGAAAAGTCCTTGATGATATATTTTAGTCCAGTTTGTTAGAAAGAAACAAAATCTCCAGCAGTTTCATGCACTTGGTTTTTCAAAAAACTTGACAATCTGCTCTCCACTGCTTTGGCCCACATCATTGGAAATGCCCCAATTCTGTTGGTTCACCTGTTGCTGACAAAGAGATGCTTTTTCTTATAGATACACACTGCCCTGAATGTCAACTACCAAAATCAGTGCCAAGAGTTGGCATCAGGATTGCGTTTTTGTTGCCATGACAAGTTAGTCTGACTCCAGACTTCTGTTTAGTTAGCATGCTGTGTTTCAGTATTTCGCTGTCCTGTGTTGCGGTTTTCGCTGTCATGTTCAAAGCAACATTTATATTATAAATATCATCATCAGTACAGGAGTTTTCCAGGAATAGCGGTAATGCTGACTGGCTGCAATTATGATTGACTTCATAGTTGCTTTTGCTACTACATGCAACTGAAAACAGAACCTTTATGTTGCCAGCCAACAAGATATGTAGATACTCTAGGTGTTGGGAAGTTAAAAAAAAGGGGGGGCCCAAAAAAAAAAAAAAGGTAAGTTTTTAACTGAAGAGGTCATGGTAGCTGACCTCATTAATTTGTTGATTGAAATCTACAGCTAAGTAGCAATGTGGTATAAGATGTGAGATAGGGTGTAAGCACAGTAGTGTGTAAGACTGGTGACTACCTCAATTTTGCTATATATATTTAGTTGCTTTATCAGGAAGTTTGGTCTCCTGGTATGCTGTGTGTGTGTGTATGTCTTTGTAAGTGATGTGTGTGTTTGCTATGTGTGTGTGTGTGTGATGTCCACGCCGGTTGTGCGTGTTGTATGTAGTCTAACTGTTCTGTGTTTCTGTGGTCTGGTGTCGAATTTATGTGTGGCATTATGTGGGAGGATGTGCTTGGAATTGTGTGTTGTAGTTTGGGGTGGGTGCATATTGCAGGAATGCACATGTGTGTGTATTGATTTGTGTATGTGTGTGGTGTGTGTGTGTTTGTGTGTGTGTGTGTGTGTGTGTGTTTGTTTGTGTGTGTTTTGTGGTGTGTGTGTGTGTGCTGTGTGTGGCTGTGTGTGTGTGTGTGTGTGTGTGTGTGTGATGGTGTGTGTGTGCGTGCGTGCATGCTGCCCGTCTGGTGTCGTGTGTGTGATGTGTTTTTGTTTTGCCAACTGACCTCTTTGCGTAACATTCCTTGGGGGCATAGAGGTGGGGTAGGGTTAATGACGGGAAAAGCCTGAGAATTGGACTTCCAGGCCTGACTGTTTAAAAGAGCCATTTATACTCTCCTTTCTTGCTAGTACTATTTATGTTGGGTTTCTTTAAGTAGTTCTCCCTATTGCCATATATGTAGGCATTGACGGCTTAAATTGAGGTGCTGAGTGTCATACAGATTTTCCCAGCATACTTACAGTATTTTTGCTGACTTGTGAGTAAATTAAGCTGTCAAATTTTAAAAAGCCCTCTGTTGCATTTATTTGATTTGCCATCCACATTTATTTCACGTACCATTTTATTATACATAGGATGAACTGATAGTGTGTATTTGTGATTGTTGGAGTGGAACCTATCTCTATGGAAGTAGTGAGAGATAGTTTCAACAACATAGAAAGAAAGCAGGGTTAGGAATTAATTTTTTTTTTAAGGGTGATTTTTATTAGAGCCTTGCGGGCTATTTTTTAATTTTTTGGGGCCGGCTATTTTTCTACCTCTGGCGCGCTACTTTTTCGTTTGAAGGAATATAATGAAAGATTGCAGAAGTTTTACGCAGTGGCTTCATTGCCATAAAGCGCAGTATTTAATTCATTTTTTTCAATGTTCTATTATAAAAAGTGAAGATTTTTTGTTAGCAAATCTGAGCGCTGCCGATTCTTGAGGAAAAAGGTTGTGGTATCAATCTGCAGAATTATTTTATGACCACTGTTAAATATATGCTCTCCTTTAGTTCCAAACAAAATTCACCACTCAAACCACAGCAGCCAATCATATCTTTTCACTTCACAAACCAAGAAATTATAACAAACATGCAAGATTATGGTACAGTATTTTGCCCCGTTTATTTAGAACTTAAATCTACATCAAATATTTACATTTACATTGCCAGATAACATATAAACACGTCATTGGACGTTGCATCCAACTGTTGATATATCAATATACGGGAAGTGGATCAGAGTCATCATCACATTCATGCAAGGCATAAACTATTACTTTTCCATTATCTTGTGGAAAGCGAGAAAATCAGGGAAAGAGATTAATGATGGTAACAAGGCTTGCACTTGTAGGGGGAAAATCCCTTTACTGTAGGGAATTATTAGCCAACTGTAGAGAGTAGGCGGAATCCCTACGGGGAAATGACCTTCATGTAGGGAAAGTAGGGCATTTTGGGATGATTTTGACAATTTTCAAAAACTATTCTTTTATATCCTCAAAGATTTTCTAGAATCCCATATTATATTCGTCTGTAGACTTATTGGGTAAAAATCCATTTGCTTCCAAGTTGGTTACCATATCATATTTTATGAAAACCGTAACGCTTGCACTGCTGTAGTATCGAGGTGGATCACAATGTCAACTTTCCAATTAAATAAATCTCTTGCATTTACTAAGGTTATTTGTGAAGGCGGAAATGTACCTCCAAAAAAACCTCGTTTAGGGAAAACTGAGCTCCGTAGGCGTAAAATTGCGCCTATTAGAGCGCGTAGTGCGGCAAAAGTAGGTGTCCGTAGTGGAAGAATATAGAATTTTGAGTGCAGCGAGTTACAGGAGAGAGATGCAAGATCAGTTTGCCTAAGATAGGGGGTATGGAGAAGCCCAGGAAAAGGAAAATGAGAGCCTTATCCAGTGATTAAAGGGGGGGATGCGTTTATATAAAGCGTGGGCGGAGGGGTGGTTGCATATCGCAAGTTTGGCAATAAACAAGAATAGAAAGAGGCGCAGAATAAGGACACTGGACAGTTTTGGATTCCCCCCCCCCTGTCGACTGGACACTACTAGTTGATAATGATGATGCATGATTGATGATGATGATGACCCTGTTGATGGCGTGATGGTGATGATGATAGACAACTGATGAAACTAAAAAAAAAGGCATTGGTCCTTAAATGCTACTTACACTTAAGCAAACTATATTTTTTTTTTTTTTTTTTTTTTTTTTATTTTTATTTTTCTTTTTTTTTTTTTTATGTAACTATTCATTTAAAGGGAACCAGTACAAAATTTAGAAATATGAGAGTTACTAAGACATCTCCTTCATGATATCTCTGACTGGGCTCGACTTAGAGTTATTTACTAGATACCCAGTTATAGTTAAAGGGTAGAAAGCATGCATATTGAAGCAGTCCTCATTTTGTGCATGAAGGACTTCTTAGAATCAAGTTACAATATACAGAGGTTTACTGCTGTGAAATTTTGTTGTCAAATTTTGACTATTTCTCATATCATTCATTGTGACAGGCAAATTATGTCTGTACAACTTTTGCGGTGATGGGTTTAATTTCTGTAAGGGTTATAGTTCATTCAGGACTTGGTATTCCAATGCTTGTTTCTCCTCAGTTAACCTGTTGGGAGAACGCGTTTTCCATTAAGTCCCCAAACACAGTTTTAACTTCGTACTAGCTCTCATCCAACGGGTTAACCAATTGAAGATAAAACATCAGCCATTAGATATTACACTAAAGATTATGTATACATTGGATATAGATCGGAACATGTTGATCATGTGGTATCAAGATGAGAGGAGTACTAGAGTCAAAATCAGTTTGTCACACCGATTGTAGCGAGAACGAAAGATTCGGCAAAATGATTTGAAACATTATGCCAATATAAGGTTCTTCTTCAAAAGGGGAGAGATTTTTCTGTGACGTGTCTTTGTTGTTTATTACAACAAATCATTGGTATCTGTGACGTCTTCATTGTTTATTACAACACATTCGCCATGTTTTTCCAAAGAGTTATGTATAACATATGGCATACTAGATCGGAACATTATTGATCATCGTGGTATCAAGATGAGAGGCATAACTCAGAGTAAATCAGTTGTCACACTATGTAGGGCAAACGAAAAGATTCGAAAATGCATTTTGCAAAACATATGCCAATATAAGCGTTTCTTCTTCCAAAAGGCGCGAGAGATTTTTCTGGTGACGTGCTTTGTTGTTTATTACCAACAACAGTCATTGGGCTTTCGTCTCGAGCCTTTTTTCACGTTGCTCGCCTATTCATGCATTAACTTTCAAAGCAATAGGGGCGATAGTCTGTTGACAATTCGAAATTATCGTGTGAACTGCACTGGAATGAACTTTCACACTGCCCAAAGGCATTTGATGAAAGCAATCAAATGCAAATTAATGCAAGGTCTAGATTGACAATAAAAACAAAATATACAGCAACAGTAAATGATCAAAATAACAGTCTACACTAGCTAAGAAAGTAGCGTTTACCAGTAGTCCAACAATAGCTTGTCATTTTTTGAATTATTACTGTTAGTGCCAAATTGAAAAAGATTCGCCCATACATTGTATATTGACCTGACATGTTGAGGCGGGGTGCATCATGCGCAATCGTCAAAGCATTACTGCTGACCAATCCGGGCCGGGCAAATCCATTTTGAACCAGTGGGTGGCGGACACAATTTTCTGTGAAGGCCCGAGAAGGTTATCTCGTTCATTTGGGTGGGGTTCCAGGCCCAAAGCCCGGATGGGGCCTTTGGTCACTTTGGGAGCGGTTGATCAAGAAGTCTTCATGACTCCGCTGTAAGCTTTTCGTTTACTGGTATCGAATTCTACCCTGGTGTATCTTACGTTGAAGGAAGGCCTTAATTATATATTTTAATTCTGCTTCTGAGACCGCAGATTAAACACATATGATTACTATTTCGTTTTATTCAGATTAGTGTGTGAAGTGTATAATCGATGGTCATGAGACGTCGGCTTACAATTAATAATTTATACTCAACTACTCCGCGGCCTTCGCACGGGCTTTCTACCTCACAAGTATAGAGTGCACTTCTGCAAGAAGTAGTGCTTTCCTATAAAAATATATAGATGTTCCATTAGAATTAGAGATAACTCTGTATAATCATAGTATGACACTACACGCTTTGGAATATTTGCGCTCGGGGTCGATTTTATCGCTGCATAGTAAGTGTAGTGGTCGATCGATAAGGAGGGGGGCCTTCCGGGCTGGGGGGCTGCATTCAAGTCAGTCTCTTCTGGCCTCCAATATGAATATTGGTATAGCTTATGCAGTGAATTAGTTTGCTGTCGTCACAAACCGTGTTCTACTCGAATCCGATATCATTTATTTTTTTTCTGTCTCTCCTACGTTTCCCCACCCCAAGGTATCACATTCTATGTATCTACCACCGCAAATCGTGTTTGAATGATCTGATAATGACTAGTTCAAATAGATTTAGTGGAGTTATCTAAAAGTTGATTGTCTGACTACATACATATCGATCTGATCTCTAGCACTCGGTGTGCTGCTTGCTTCTGATGGGCTATTAATATTGAGATATGGTACGCTGTAAATATGCGAATTCGAAAAAAATGATAATGCTCTCACCTGTATTACCGTTTATTTACTATTTACATAATGGTTGTAAATCATAAATGTGCGCCCAGTAATTAGACTACTCGCTTTCTCGATTCCCACATTACACGAATCCAGTGACACATACGAAATAACAAAAATTGGTAAAACAGTCTACTCCGTCTGTGGATATTGATCACTGTATATTTAGGTGATCTATCTCTTCCTTTCTTTCGTATGAACAAAAGACGTGCAGCGAGTTTCATTACCATATATTCAATTATTTATGTAGACAAATGCGTTAGCTTATTATGTAACTTCGAGATCTAGATAGATGGATAATTCAAGATTGGGCGAACGATCACCAGCGCGCACCTGGAAATATTGTTTTGCTAGTCACGTTACTTTGCGCTTCTCGTGTAAGTCCGGCTCGCATAGAGTGTGTGCCGCCCCTCCGTAGGAGATGCTTCACTAGATAGTTCCGCTCGCTGGGCGCACGATTAGTCCGATACACGTAGACAAGCACAATGCACGTGCCACGACGTTTCCATTACCGCTGAACTCCCCATATTTGCTGACCTGCGAGCTCATGAATAGAATCATCTTTTTCAATTATTTTTTCTCTATATTTTCAATTTTATTAATAATAGGAGGGTCGTGGTACGGTCAATAACAATTATAAAACTGCCTTCATTTTTTCTCCGACTAATTAGTAGCTAGCTGCAACTTCGTGAAAGAACAATTACCGATGTCCATTTTGGCTGCACATAGCACGCTAGTCTCACTATCTAATCAGCACATAATTGATTAGAATAGAGTCTTTGATCGTATGTAGCTGTTCGTCTTCGAGGGATGAGAGGAAGCACCCATTCGTCAGGACGTGTCCAGACTATATGTCCCAGTGCCGGCGACGTCACATATGCGCCGATTCGTTTGCCAACGTAGGAGATTGTTGTGTTTTTACGTTGCGGAGTTATACTAGTGCGCGCAGTAGGAAGTAGTCCTTCTCCGCCTCCGCTGGGGAGCACCTTAGTGGATACACTTATTTTGAACTTAAGGCACGCGCAAAACAACGCATGCTCCGATATACAGTTAATGCGTGTGTAGCCCGTAATCAGTATTGTCTAAACGAGGAAACAATACGAGTATTCAAAAAGTGCTGTGCGCTCAGAGTTTTCACTCGTCTCCTGTAAATTGTGATTTATTCATGGCGGTAAATATGTACAGCGTTGCTGTTTTCTCTCAGAAGATAGCCAGTCTAATACAGGACATCATATCTGAAGACAGTGTGACGCTTTAGTTCAAATTCTCTGCTGACATTGGATTTGGGTTCGATATTGTATTTCCTGAACGTTTCTGTGACCATACACACTCACACATACACACACAGAGAGACCTTTTGCTAACGTGTTATCAGCATATATGCAAGTCAAACGCAACCTTTCGGTGTGCCTTGTTCTATGTGCATTTCATTGCATATAGGTAGGAAGTACTGTCATGTCTACGGACATGTTTTTAGTTATCTTTTAGAAAAGCCAGGACGCTCATATATGGACTTGGTGTATCGTTACACTCAGCACTGTCTGCGTGTTCGTAATGGTGGCAAGGCAGAGTCCTACTCAGAACATACCTGGATGAGTAAGCAGAAGGTGCTGATGGGATTGAGGGTGGAACATACTCGCATCCGCACAAAGGCACCAATAGTACGGCTTGTTTATTTTAGCACAAACTACTGGCGCATTTACTCAGATAACAGATCTATACTAGTGCATTGTCATCCTTGTCTTAATATCAGCCTTAGCTCTCACATTAAAACAGCTTGTAAAAAAACTTAATTACTTGCTTGTATTTAAGACGGAATTATTCTTTTTGTTGTCTTTTTTTTTTTGGCGGGGGGGGGCACATTTATACTCTTCTTTATTTTTCTTTCCTTCTCTCTTCCCATCTTTCTTTACTGTTTTCTTGCTGTCTTGCTTTCTTTACTGTCTTTCTTTCTTCCTTTTCTGGCAGTTAGGAAACGACGTTACAAAACAACAAAACAAAATAAAAAAGCTGGAGGCTTGACTACAATATTGAAATAAATTTTAAGATATGATATCCTTCAGAACTGGTTGATTTTGACATTTAAATATCACTAATCGCCTTATGTTGTTCCGCGCCGATATGAATAATGACTTATTGTTGCAACCCTAGGACATCTTCCATAATTCTTTGGGATTATTGTCGCCTCGCTTTTACAGACTCTCACTCTCAAACTACCTGTAGACTAACGCTATTGGTTAAACAATAGTCAAATTATATTGGTCTATAATTTAAATTCATACACATACGTTCCGTAGCGCCCTATTTTTCGTTACATTTTTCAAATCACATATGTTCCTGTCCTGACTCTAGATCTTATTTCTTGGTTATCTAGCCTATATGTCTAGGGCTACATCATTCTTCGCCTAAGGTCTGCATATTTTTCCGGCCGACGCGCAGAGCGCGCCCGAAAAATTATGACATTACCACGCAATATAGAATAATTGCGGGCAAATATATTTGCGGCTCCTACCCTACCAGGTACAAAATTACCAAAAATTGATAAAGCAAGGAGATGGTGATACAGAATATGGAATTAGAGTGACAGAATCCTATTGGGGTGTAATAAGTTATGACAAACAGTATACAAGGGTATCGACCTGCTACGTCACGGAACTGATACGTGCATGTTTCATCTTTTGTGTACACTGACAGCAAGCTTTCACGAACATAATAGTTAAACCTAATCAGTGCACTCTAATGTATACATTGTATTACTTGTTAAAAATCATTAGCTAGCGACTAAGGAGTGCTACGCTGTCTGGTGACTCTATAATGATTTGTGAAAGAATACTTTTCCTTTCCTTTGCCCCTCCCTACATATTAATATAATATTATTATCTCTATTATCGTTTGAGAAGATAGATTGTCTTGAGCAAGGAGTAATGCGGGAAGAGATATGTTTAAAAACTAAGCGCAAGCACTACAAAACCAATTTAAACTATTACCAATATTAAATTTTGCGGCGCTTGCGCGAAAAATAGGGTAATTACCCTCTCAGTGGCAATTTTGCTAAGCGCCGAGTGAGGGACGCGAGTCCGGAAATTCATGGAAGTAAAATGTTTGCATGTTCCGATCATGTATTTTTTTACCATTTCAATGAAAATATTGTTACTATATGATACGAGAAAAAATAAATTGTAGTGTTGATGTGTTTGTGGATAACGAAATCAATATAAGACGAAACCTCACTATGACTCACTCTAGATATATCATTCATGTAAACTTATAGTATAATATCACTACATCGTAATATTACTCATCTGTGTCTTGCTGTACGGAAAGTGCATTTTAGCCGCTTCTGGCGAATTGAGCTCGTCATAGTTCTGAAAAATATAAAGATATTTCTCGGCTTGAGATATGTGGAATAATATTGCACGCGCGAGTGCAAGGCCGCGCAAAACAGTTCCAGCATAAGATAATTATTGACATATTGTAATATACTCACATCTGACCAAGTGGTGATCATACGTGATACGCTGGAGGATTCATTTTTGGACAGGTAGAATAAGGCTAGTAAGTGTTATGATGTGTCTGATACAATAAGTATTAAATACAATACGCGAACCGCTATTTAAAATCTCCTTTACAGATATTTATTATATCTCTTGTAGAGTATACTGTGGAGTTTGTGGTGAATTTGATATTGTGTTTGCCATCTCTCCACGCTGTTCTTATAATTTCCTAAGTGTTGGTCTAGATTCGTTCTGTCGAGAGCGACATTTTCCCACCATGTCGTACTCTCCCCATAAATGGATTATAGCGGTTCAGCTCCTCTGCCTGTTGATTGTGCTCTCATGTTGTGCCTAACATCTGATGTGCATGGCAAGGCCATAAATTACTTATCCATTGCTACTCAGATGTCAAAATTTTTGCATCATTGATGTATAAGAGACAAATAGAGTTTCATCAATACTCGATTGTTCGGAAGCTCGAAGTATGCTTATACAGTTGTATTCAGTTCGTATCATGCTTTTTCAGGAAAGCTTCAACGTTAGCGCATATTAAATATAACGTTTTTTGTGCCACATCTATATTCGCAGAATTGAAGGCTCATATCGGGTTTATAAAATAGTTGACCAATGCTATATATATGTTCAAAAACTCAGTGGTTTATCGCATTATGGGATAACTCACTTGAAAAAATCCGTTATTGAAATCGTGGGAGAGACATCTAATATTTAATTGCAGTATGATCGGTGCAATGAAGACTCCTGTGTAGTGCACGTTGGTTTCTCAATTTGGGCGCACGCATGCATTAACAAATTTTGGCGGCTAGGATTTACTCAATTTTAATTTGGATATATTAGCCGTTGACATGTCACAGGCCTAATGAGAAATTGGTCCCATACCCTACACAGTATATTTAACACGACACCAATACTCATAGGATTAGCGATTTTTATTAGAAATGTTCTTTTCTTCTATTCTAAGTAATTGGAGGTGTATGTTCTAGATTTGCAAGATCTTATCTTATCTGATTGATAGTGTTGATAGGGAAGATATGGTCTAAGCGTATATTATATACATTGTATCGATATAACGTAATATCATGTCACTATTATAGACTTCATGAATATAGTAATTTGTTAAAATCTAAGACGCTTTTCGGCCCACATGTTTATCAGGACAATTAATAAGGTTTGCTCTACGTATATATATGCGACGCACACAATTTTAACGAGCAAAAGCTGATTATGCACAGTCCAGTAAACCATAATAGCTCCCCTATAGCTCTGGGCGACTAGCTTGATGAGTCTCAAATCAGTTTATATCTTTCCTGTCGATTTGAGCTTGGGTTTATGTTTGGAATATTTCAGGAGTTTCTCACTATGACAGAAGTAATTCACAATAGTGCCGTGCTATGCATGAGCTTTTCTTACCCTAAATTTGTATGGGTTCAAACTGTTCCCATACCTATTGCAGAATCAGCAACCATACACGAAATGCTACATTTGGACTACAGTGTGGGACTACTGAATAAGTGATTATGACAAATTTTTTGTCCCCTTTCTTTGCACAAATTAAGAAAAAATTGAATTTTTGTCATGATTTATAGATGATTGTATATAGTTTTACCATCTCATCCATATTAGGACAACCCAAAACAATGTTGCGATCAAAACAGAGAGAGGTTTAATGACAAATTTTCCATGAAAGTCATTACATCCATAGCCATAATTGGATTATATGACCCCATATTGGTTGAAGATATACTAATTTTCTTTCCTGAAACCTTAAAAAGTATACCTGGACAAGTGCTTTTTTTTTTTGTGTAAGTTTTCATTTTAATTCCCATAAAAACCATTAAAAATTTGCCCAAGAACCTTAAATATTTATATGTATATCTCGCACACTAAATCAATGGGGACAAAATGTCCCATAGTAACGTGTCTTTTCCAACCTTTAGTAGTGCCTGTATGAAAAGTACTTTTTCTTTATTGAAATGAAACCTTTGCCCAAATAATCTTGAATATTTTGCACCTTTTACCACACTGGATTTCAAGTTGTTGACTGAATACTTTCAAGAGAGTTTTGTCACTCAAATTTTTGGTTGAAATAATCATAATTTTTTGTGGTCCCATACGTAAACGCGACACATTTTTCTTATGTAAGGATATTTATTTGCCAAGGTTCAAATGTCACCATCCTTCATATGGGATTATTCTTCCCCAGATACCATTGCATATAAATGATAAACCAAAAATTAATTCAACAACTTAACATTTATATTTTATGGTGGTTTTAAAGTCTCTGAATGTCCCAATACGTAACATGCGCGTTATCTTGGCTTTGCCCTGTGCATAGTAAAACTGACAGCAGATGTAAGAAAAGCTTTACGCAAAACAGTACGCATACAGTTGCCAAATGAGTTCTCTTAACAGTGAACTTACCAGCCGAGTAGATATTAAATCAGACAGAAAATCAAAGTGCCAAATTAACTCTGAAAGGCCGATGTTGGTAGTGGACTTATTGCATGCAATGGAATTTTTACGCCTCGCTTTGCCTGTCTTGGTGCTGAGCCCATCTGCGGTAACGACAGCTCAACAACTCCCTTGTTGACATATGTGCCCATGCATTGCCTTTTTTGTTCTACTCTTGTAAAACCTTTATAGTCATATGCTCCATTCAGAGATATCAGTAAGAAAAGACTTCTCCATTCCACATCGCATCACCATTCTTGCATGATTCTGGAACAACAGCAACAGAGAGCGTGCTGTGAGTTATTGTTTCAGATTCGCATCTATTGCCTATAGACATCAAACCCATAGTAAGGGCACTACCAACAGCCCTAAACTACCATTGTAATTGACGATCCTATTTGAGTGTTGTACACAAAGAAACAGGCCATAAAAATTGGCTATTGGAGGCCAAGATGCAGGGGGTTCGGCAGTTATTGATGATGTAATGTATGTTGTAAAATCTGTCAATGTCTCCACTGTGGTAGTGACATTTGTGTCCGAGATTACTGTGACATTTTCTGCCAAGCACCCTTCCACAGATAACTCACTTTTGTCCAGTTCTGTGGGGTAAGTCATAGACCCCAGCTGCATCCATCCCACGAACAAGACACTTGTGACCAGACCACAGATGGCGCCCTTTGAGTTACTGCGATGTACGTAGATTCCTAAGAGGAACACGCCCAAGAATCCTCCACCAGTAATGCCAGACAATGCAAATGAAAGTTGAAGGACTCCTGCACCAAAGAACTCAACAAGGAATGCCAGTCCAATAGTAAGGACTCCATAACAGATGGCCAGACCCTTGATCGTCCAGGTATATGTCTGAGGCTCGATCTGAGGCCAAATGGCCTTGATAATGTCTTCACCTGTGACAGCTGCCAGAGAATTCATACCAGAGGAAATAGTGCTCAGAGATGCACTCGTGACTGCAGATAAGAACAGTCCAGGTAATCCGGGCATATTGGCAAAGAGGTCCATCACCATGTAAGGCATCAGTTGATCTGTTTTGTCCACGAACCCGGCCGTGTAGGGATCACAGTCCTGGTAGTATGCATACATTACAAGTCCAGATGAAAGGCACAGAAGTAAGATGATTGTATTCGCAATGACAGAGAGAAAGATCGTCAGATAGGCCTTCTGCTTGGACCCTACAGAGAGGATTCTTTGCACGATGGTCTGGTTGGTTCCAAACTGGCTCAAATTGCTAAAGCCTAGTCCCACAAACACACCCCACACCGTATACCGAACTGTTGGGTCAAAGCTGAAGTTTAGGACATCCAAACGATTTCCTTCAATTGATCGTTGCCAGACCTCATCCACTCCTCCAACCTCCATGGTGCCTTTGATGATGACTGCAAGAACTCCGATCAACATTACAAGAGACTGGAGGGTGTCCGTCCAAAGCACTGCTTTTATCCCGCCCACAGTGGTGTAAAATATGCAGACTGCACCAGTGGCGATGATACTTACATCTAGCCTCATTCCCGTTACAGCGTTAATGGCCAGGGCTGGGGTATACATCACAATTCCCATGTACAGAATTGTTTGGATGGCGAATATGAATGTGCCGCAGAGACGAACAGCTCTGTTGTACCGGAGCTGCAGGTACTCATAAAGGCTAGTCACTTGTACCTCGAAGAACAATGGAATGAAGAGTGGACATGCCACCGCGGTAGCAATGGCCTGACTCAGGATGCTCCACAAAAGCATGGCATTGTAAACGTAGACCTCTCCGGGGGCACCAAGTACTGCAATCGCCGAGATAAAGGAAACCGTGATAGACAAAGCCACTGGAATGACATTCATATTTCGGTTCGCGAGGAAGAACTCATCGGCGGTTTTTTGCCGACCTCCTGATAATGCCGAGTAGACACCAATGAGTGCTGAAAAGATGAGCATGAGTGAGAAGACGACGTAATCCCACACCCCGAAGTATGTGACTTCCGACATGGTTAGTTATGTGCTCCGAGGCATTCAGTGAAACTATATAGAGATATACTCTTGTAGTATTAAGTCCTAGCAAGCCTCCTTGTATCAGATAGTGGTTCTTCATGCAAATTCAGCATTGATGTGAAGAAACTTTAACAGTCACTGAACTTTATATCGTTGTTGTAAGCTGAAAAAAGTCATTGGTGATATATTTTAGTCCATTTTCGTGGAAAGAACTACCAAAATGTCGCAGGCAGTTTCATGCACCTGTTTTCCAAAACTTGTTGAAATCTATGACAATCTACTCTCAGTTCGCTTAGCTTTTGACATACATGTGAAATGCCCCAATTCTGTTGGTTTGCCCATGAGACAAAAAGAGGTGGTTTTCTCATAAATACACACTGCCTGAATGTCAACTCCCAAATACCAGTGACAAGACTTGGCATCGAGTGGTTTTGTTGCCATGATGATTAGTCTAACTTCCAGACTTCTGTTTAGTTAGCATACATTTTTCAGCATTTCAAGTGTTGTGTGTTCCCTGCAGATCAAATCACTGTCTGTATTATAGATATCGTCACAGCCATCGGAGATCCAAAAAAAGGGAAATGCTGATTGGCTGCAATTATGATTGACTTCATAGTTGTCTTTTGTACTACATGCAGGAACTGAAAACAGAACCTTTATGTGCCTGCCAACAAGACTATATACTCTAGGGTGGAGTTAAAGGCCAAGTAGTCAACTCTGCTGAGAGGTCATGGTAGCTGACCTCATAATTTGTTGATTGTCATCTACAGCTAGAAAAGTAGTGATGTGTATAAGATGTGAGATAGGGTGTAGCCACAGTAGTGTGAAGACTGTGACACCCTGAAGTATGTAACTTCCAACATGGTTAGTTGGGGTATTATAGTCCAATCAAAGCCTGCTTGCATTTGATAGTGGTTCCTCATGCATTGAGCAATGATATGATGAGACCGTAGTAATCACTAATCTTTATATTTGCCTGGTAATCTGATAAAAGTCCCATGTAATATATTTTTAAGGGTGAGAGCACTTATCTTTGTAGATTAAACCCCTCATTTGACCTTGTCAGTTGTTAGTGTTTGAGTTAAAGTGTCATAGGATAGTTTCTTAGACCCGATTTACACCAAGCTTTCAGGCCGGCCTCGGGCCGGCCCGAGGCTGGCCTAAAGCTTGGTGTAAATGCAAAGGAGGCCCGAGGCCCTCCCCGATTTGGGACCACCTCTGGAGGTAGTCTCGGGCCGGCCTATATTCGGTGTAAGTGGAAAGGAGGCCTCGGGCCCCCAATTTACCACGTGATGCGGCGCTGTTACGTAATATACAATGCCGAAACAATGCCCGGACCGTACTTCCGGTGTATGTAGCGGGCAGGTAAACCATGAATCAAACCAATCAAACCAACCATTGTAAACTTGAAAAAGAAAGACAACAAAATACATGAACTAGTACATCCGTTATAGGTATCATTTTTTTCTTTATACAGTTGTACGAACTGCATTATGTTGTATCAACATCAACATTACACGATATAAAAAAAATTGCTGTTACTCTCAAGGCCAAACATTTTTTCAATTGACTCTCTTACGAGAGACTTATGACGAGATATTATACGTGCAACGTGTATATTGATGTCGCGCACGAAAAAAAATTGTGCTTTCTTTTAAATCAATGATAGGATGATAGGGAGACACAAAGCGGCTAGTTTTGAAAAGGGGGCCTTTAGGCCGGCCTAATATTTGGTGTAAATGCACAAAATTGCGGGCCTCGGGCCTCCAATTTAGGCCCGGCCCGAGGCCGGCCTCGGGCCGGCCTTTTGGTGTAAATCGGGCCTTAGTACGAGTACATCCATGAGAAGCAGAACATTGATATGCACAATGCTGATGAACTGTAGACTATCCTTGAGAGCAGTTATAGGAATGACGTTGATCACCTTATTCCTCATTTCAGTTCGTTTTATTAATGATGCAAAATATTCTTCTGCTGATCTCTTTAATCTTTTTCACATTAGAATTATGATCACGTTGGCTTGAACCTAATAAAAAGATTTAGTACAATAAATGAATACAAACATATAAATAATGGGTTTACATCAGATATTTGCTACTGTAAAGCTAGTTACCTCACAAGTGAATACACTTTTAGGGTACTGAGTGTTCTTTTGTTATATAGTATTTTATTGAGTGTGACATTTAAAGGCAGGGCCATTGATTAATATGCAGTTAACACTTGACCAAATTTGAAAGCTTCAATCATTTTCTGCTTCTGCACCAAAGGTGTCGAAGGCATCGTGTTTACATTGCACCTGGCCCTCGATCCCTAGGACCCAATCTATGTTGTCATTCGTAGTCCAGAGGTATCAAGCTAAGTTATATTGTGTGTTGATGACTTGATTTGAATAATGAAAGTTTTTTTCAGGACATTTCTCAGGGTTATTCCATTGGACCACAAAGGAGAATATCAAATGATAGGGGGAGGGGATGCAAAGTTTTTAAAATGGTTTATTTGGTATGTAGATGTTAGGCTCCAAGTTCCAAAACTAATTGATGATTTACTCTACAAGCACCACAGGGATATTGTGTGACTTGAGGTGAGCGTTATAAACTCCCCCACCCCCCTCCCCCCACCCCCCCCACCCATGAACTGGATCCGGCAACTTAGTGATGTAGTTTAGCAGATTGCCTCATACGCAAGAAGAAGAAGAGATCTAGGGTTGATAAAAGTCCACATTTGCATGGAAAAATGCTGATTAAGGTCCGCAATTGATGGTATTTGCAAATATATATATATATAGGTACACGCACACACACATACACACAAGAAGTTGAGGCCGGGCTCGAGGCCAGAGTTTGCCGGCCATTTCCTTGGCCTAGGACCGAGTTGCGTGTACAAAGTCTATGGGAACAATATTTTTCCAGTGGTCTGTGACACACACACACACACACAAAGACAAAATATTCTCTGCATAGGATGTGTGAACTTGTTACAATGCTATTTAATTATGAGAAAGCTACTACACATATATGTCTTATCTGAGTTTGTAAAAGCTTTGGCTATTTCCCCCCACATCTTTTCAGGTCACTTGATGGTCACGTATCACCAATCCTACGGTCACCACGACATCGCCAGACTGGTCTTCAAGTCCCTGTCCTACCATCCCCATCTCTCAGTCTTTCATCAAATTCATCAATAGTACCCCCTCTACCTGCCAAGGTGAGTTCATCTTTTAATTTGAATCTCCCCTTTAAATGTCTTTCTTGGGGGGGGGGGGGAGTGGAGTGAAGTGGAGAACAGGATTCACACACCTTTGAAACATCTTGGAATCTGGGCATTAGTCTCGATAAGTCCTTGACATACAGTTTCCTTGAAAAAATTCCTTCAAAAGCTGGCTTTCAAGAGGTCCTATTTTGTAAATTCTTATCCCCATTTTCCTACCTTTTTGCTGAAATTCATACTTTTCCCTACTTCAATACTTTGATACTTGGAGAAAAAGTGTGAGATTACTTAGTCAAAAGAAGCAACTATCTTCTTATTTTGTTTAGTTAAGAAGATAGTCAGATTCTGATCATGAAGCTTGACCAAAACTTTGATGTGCAAACAGTTCTGGTGAGTATCAACAAAAACTACTCCAAAAAAGCCCACATTGTCTTACTGTTTCCCTACTTTTTCCTGACTTTTTTCCTCGTACATGCATGTATACTTGTATGTCCTACATTTTCCCTACTTTTTTAGACTACTTTTTTATAACTGCCAAATTGGATCTTTGATGAGATTTATTTGAGGTTAGGCATTGGGACGTGTCATACTCCCTCTCTTGGTCAAAGAAGGTAAATGTTTTAATGTGCCTCTCCACCTGCTGCATTTTGCTATTGCTCTGCATACCATTCAGTTAGTTACTATTTCTGTGTTTTCAACACTGAATCTTATTTACTGGCAAATCTAGGATTTTCCAAGAGTGGGGGGGGGGGGGGGTGGGATGGGAGGGGGATAATTATTATATGAGTAAAGGATTTTGAGCTGACTGAAAGAGTGATACCAGTAACTGTAAAAATGAAAGAATAAAATTGTCTGTGTCAACCCAAGAGACATTTCACCACATTTCGCTATTTTTGTTGTGTCCAGCAAATTGTGTGTTGTGTGTGTGTTGGTTTTTTTTTGGGGGGGGGGATTTCCCCCTGAATCTATCAGTGATATTAACCAATAAGAGCACAATTAGCAGCTGAAAGATACAATTCAGGCTTTCTTGCCATCTTATAAGTAGACCTTTTCATGAGAAAGCTGTTGTATAAAAATAAACCATGATGGTATAATATGGTAAAACCATAGTAAACTATGGAAACACCAATGTTTACCATGGTTTTTGGCAAATTTGCTATGGATCCATGGTAAAACCATGGTATTACTATGGTAGTACCATGTCTGCTCATCGTTAGAGATAGGAGATGTCATTATTTATTTGTATGCCCGTATTTCAGTAAGGAAAGAAGCCTTTACTTGCCTAACAAGCTGGTTTATAGACCATGTGCTATACAGTTTAATAAGTTGTTTAATACCCCCAAACCTTGCCTTTTAAAAAAAGTACAATTTGTGAAAGTTATTATGCTACATTTTGCACACCTACCCAAGCAGAAAATGATGTTAGAAAAAAATACTTCAAAGATTGTAGTAACCCATAGTGGCAGGGTAGTTAAAAACCCTGTACATTTGATTATGTAAATGTATTACCCTTGTATTCATGTATCTTGTTATTTGATAACTCATGATGTTATGTAAACTTCCTGTGCTTGGTCGGTTTTGGAACGCTTGTCTGGTTACATGTCATTCAAGAGGTAGCCTGATAAAAATAATGTTTTCAGAATGCTTTTAGTCCTGTTTTGGGGTTGGCAGTTGTGGTCACACTGTGAGAGAATCCTTCCGAGACCGTTCTCAAAACGCTTTTAATGGGCAATGTTACCAAGATCTTATAAAGAACAGAAGTTCATGCAAGTTATTTCTTTTATTGTTCAATTTTCCAGCAAAGCAGAGTTCCACAGAGAGGACGAGAGTCGAGTTTGAGCGGCAGCGAGGGTGGAGAGGAACTCTACAAACAGAGAAAGGACTACATGGCAGCTCAGGAGGAAATCAGCAGGGTCCTGGAACCAGAGCTGTACTCATCCCAGGGCAAGAGAAGGTAAGAAGCCTCCCTCTCCCCCTACCCTATCCCAACCTCCCTCCCCCATCCCAGGGCAAGAGAAGGTAAGAAGCCCCCACCCCCACCCCCACCCTAATGTCCCTGCACAATCCCAGGACAAAATTGTCAACATAATAAACCTCCCTCATTTTCAGTATTTTGAAAACCATAATTTGGGGGTGGCTGCCCCCTGTCCCACTGTGGTGCTGCCCCTTCGCAGCATAGTACTTGGTTCCTCCACTTGTCTGAAAAAAAAATTACCGAAAATGGGTCGCACTTTGACCCTATGGTGTATCTGTCAACATATTGAGAAAGGGGTGATATTTTTCAGTTGTACCTTTGATAAAAGGGGAAATTGTTACTCTTCTTTGAAACAATTGCTTAATATCATTGATACATACAAGCATACACACATGCACATACACACACATACACATACATTCAGTACACACATAAAGACACACACACACACAAATCCACACAAACATGCATGTAGACATCCGAATGACTCCTTGAAATAAACTTCTTTTATTTGTTATTTTAGTCAAATTTATTTTGATTTTCTTGTTACACAGTTGGCAAATATCACTGTGTTTTACACACATACATAATTACACATTATGTGGCATTAGTATAATCTGTGTCTTGGTAAGGGTGACCTTTTTCCACACCAAAGAATGGCATGGCTATTGAACCCTTTAAAATACCACCCTTAGAATGTCGCATGCAATAAGTATGCAGTTTTGATGGGATGATAATAAGAGGGTTAAAGAGAATAGTTAACCTGTTGAGATGATTTGATTTCACTACAACACACATTCTCCATAGACCCCAGCCCAAGATATCTTGTTCTTAGTCTTGAACAGGTTAAGGCAGGGTGAATGTCAGTTACAGAGAGATGCTCTAAAGTAAACCAAGCAGAGATGTAGTAGAGGCCGACCGTTCCGAGTCACGAGGCCACTGGAAAAATGTTGTTCCCATAAACTTTGTACATGTGACTCGGTCCAAGGCCAGGGCCAAGGCTGCCAAAATTTGGCCTCGACTCCATCTCTGATACCAGACCCCAAAATTGAAATTTTGCCTGCAGATGGACAATGCAAAAATAATCAGAGCTAAATCGTGATACTGTAACAGATCATCTGCAATTAATCTGTGTAAATTGGTAGTCTATTAGGCCTAAATAAAAAAAATTGTATTGGAGTAACGGCTCACTGAAAAATAGGGTCGGTAGGGCGGTGTTGTTGTTTATTTTTTTAATGGGCCACCACCAGCACCCAATGATTTCACTTTATGAACTATAAGCTTACAATCGACCAATTCGGAAGCCGTTATTTCTTGCAATAGTTCATCAATGATATCATTCAAGCCAAAGTTGAGAAGGACACTGAAAATAATTTTTGGCTCAAGTGTGCCCGTTACCTACATGTATACTGTGATAGACGCCATGTTGAGGTAAACGACTCGATCATCGCTAGCGACATGTAGCTAGCACGGCTAGAAGCGCACAAAGTGTGTTGTACGCGCGCATACAGCAGGAAAATCACTATTCCGTTCGCAACACCTCCGGGTTTTCAATTTGATCAAAATCAGCACGATATGCGATATCAATACTATCGATAGCAATACAAAGAAAGGAAAAAAAAGTAGGGTCGGGCGGATTACGCCAATACAACAATTTTTTTTTTAGGCCTTGTTCCAAAAGTGGTTTAATTTCCATTAAAAATGGGCAGTTGCAGATAACTTTCTGACACTCTTTGCACACAATAACACTATTTTTCCCTGAAATTAAGTACCAATTCACTAATTTCAATGCAAAATTTTAAGTGGTTAGAAAATAAGAACGAGATATCTTATGCTGGGATCTGTAGAGGATGCATGTTATATTGAAATCAAATCGTCTCATGCATGTAAAACATGTCGGTTTATGATCTTTGTTTCTTAATCATTCCAATTTTAATTAAATCACTTTATAATAAGATGAGACTGGAAATCATTGCTTGTATTTAGAATACCAAAATGTATTTTTGTACCAAAATGTAATAAAATGGTTGTCAGATACCTTACCCCCTCAAAAAAAATTTAATGATAATAATCACCAAGCCTGCTTATAACAGATGCTAGCAATATGCTAAGAAAATAGTTTCCCTAAAATATCTATTTAATAATTCCATATTAGATTTCACCTAAACTGGCAATGATATCATACATGTTGGATTACAGGAACACTTAAGTCACATGAAAAGAAATACTGAAGTCAAATGTTGTTACAATACAGAGACTGATAAACCACCAATTGCCAAATAATACTACATAGCATATTGCATTGAATTTGCACACAATGATAGAAATGTTATTAAAATATAGAAAAAAAGACATATCTAGATGTACATAGCACAGTATTCATGTACATTTACCAGGAAGTAATGAAAATGATCTAGACCAACTTCACTAAGTTGAAATAAAATCAAAACTAAAATGTTTTACACATGTCATTTCATGAAAAAGCTAGAAATGAACTCTTCCTGTCCTTTTTTTTAGTCTATAAACCTAACTTAAAGTTCACAGTAATACAATATGTAGAAAAATGCTGAAACAATGAGAATTATTTTGCCAAAGAAAATTGCTGGAAAACATAATCCAAACTGCATTTCCAGTAGTCCTATTTTGACAATAGTAATCAAGAATATAAACTAAATTACAGACAAAAGATGGCATTTGTTTTCCATCAAAACATGAAAGACAGCATTTTAGCACAGCATGTACAATTACACCTACATCTACTTCCAATCCAAAATATACTTGACTCTTTAAAGGTAATTGACATGATTGGGGGGTAGTCCTCCACTTGGGCTTAAACTATACTCTAGATTCCAATAAACTATGCAAGGATTCTCCTGTGAACACCTTGTAGTCAAATGTTGACTCATTCTAAAATAAACAATGTCAATATCCCCGGTGCCTGGCAAACCCGCTCTGTTGCTCTCTATGGGTCCTATTTATATCATGCCCCGATAGAATTAATGTTCATGCTTGATTCTCTTTAGGTAAACAAATCAGAGACCGATCCTTTCAGCTTGGAGATCCACTCCAGCTGCTGTATAGTTGGTATATATTCTAACTCATTTGGTTCTTGAGGCATTTTCAAGTCTTCCCAATCATGTCACTAACCTTTAATACTGTTTTTTATATATTAAGCATTTTACATTTCATTTCATTAAATCAAAGTATTAAAGCTGTTCACAGAGCTCTGCAAAAACAGCATTTAAGCACAGCATGCACATTTATTTCACCTATATCCAATCCAAAACATAACTTTTAATATTCAATACTGTTATTTTATATATCAAGCATTTAACATATTTCTTTTCATAAAATTGAACTATTAAATCTGTTGACAGCTGCAATATTTGGTATCTGCAAGTTATTTTGGCAATTATTATCCAATCTTTCTAGTAATGGTACACTGTAGCAACATTTTCTTGATATACATGTAAGATTAAGTTCATTGTGCAAATTAGGCAGAAATATTAAGCTAGAAATATTAAGCTAGAAATATTAAGCTTGAATTAATATTGTTCTTCATATTTCCTGCTTGAAAAATTGACAAAATTTGCAAATTTAGAGGATATTTGTAAAAATGATATAGATACTTGGTAGTCATGGATAGTTTTGCAGTGAGTGAAGTTTACTGAATTTCACACTTTTAAGTGGAAGCACAAGATATAAAAAAAAAAAAAACCGCAAGAGAAATGTCACCACAATAAAAGAAAAAAACATACCAGAATATTTGCCATATGCAGACAGTATGTGAACATACACATACCACCACGCAGTCCACATACATGGGATTTCTACCTTTGTGACAAAATATATGTACATACATGTACATGTATGTATTACTGATAGATTATCTTTTTTCATATACACAAAATGTACACATCATTTGAAAATATAGCTAGTTTTATGTACAAGCACCACAGCAAGCAGTAAGGTATACATGTAAAATAAAGGCACATTGATACAATCAGTAATACTACAAGGTTTAGAGAAGTAAGGTGATGTTATCTTTAATTAAATATCCATATCATTTTTGCCCTTTTCCAATTTATTATTCAGCCAAAAACCCAAAAGTGGAGGAAAAAAGGTTCCCGTGCAGAAGATGAAAGAAAGAAGTCTGGAGAGCGAGAAAGGCAGTAAAGGGAAATTAAAAAAGATGGAATCCCTACCGGATAACCACTATGCAAGGAATGGAATTCAAACACAGGTATGTATATGATTTTTAATTAGGCGTATTCACCGTATTGTATTTCATCCACTGAAAGATGTCTGTTAGGTGGATGGTGTCCATCGGGCATTGAACTGTTGCAAATACAAGAATGATGGTTCCTCTATTAGTGGTGGTGTTTTCCATTCACTGTATGATCTTTTTTTGTTTAGTATGTATATAGGATGGATGGAGTTCAGTACTCATACTAGAGCTTCAATGTGAAAGATGAGAGCATTTTTATTTTAGGAGTGTACATACTAGTAGTTAGTAGGTTCCCATTATAGAGTGTCAACTAGTGACCGAGGCCTCCCCAAAACACAACCTTTCCATAGGGTTTGTACAGGTAAATCGGACGGAGGCCGAGACCGAGACCACCAGATATTGGCCACAAGGCCGACCTTGGATACCACACTGAATTTACAGCAAAGGTTTTACATCAGTTCTAGAGTTAAATACACATACTACTTGTGACTAAATAAATTAGTCACAAAGTAATCAGTGTTTGTGTTACGTTTCTCTATAAAATTTCGGGGCTGAGTGGTGGCGCGTATATAATCCGTTCGATCTCTTCCACGTCAGTCGGACTAGGCCTCGACGACCGCTTAGCCTCATTCTCCTGCACCGTAGTGAGAGCTTTCTGCAACGCTTGCGTGCAGGCTGGCGTGCCCTGAATCGTGCGACGAACGTACGGCTGCTGCGAAATGTTCGCCAGCATCAAGACAAGGAGCGCGAGGTCGTATTTGTCCAAGTCGGGGTTGGAGGCGATCTTAAGCAGGTTGTTGCGGATCTCGTTGTTGTTGCCACTCCGGAAAAAGTTGTAGAAGTCGAGGGCTTTCTTGCTTTGCGTCGCTGATGTCGATTCATCCATTTTGTTGTCAATACCAATGTGGTTCATAGTAGTGAAATTACTAAAAGGCGAATGCTGTTCTAGTGAGTGGGAATGTCCGAGTGTCACACACCTTCTGCTTAGGCTGCCAAGTTGCGCTAACATCAACTGATGAAGAATACTCCTTGTTTGTTTGTGATATCACAGTGAACTGGTTGAGTCTTTTCTCCACTTCAGAGGGCTGTCCCACCACAGGTGAATCTGTCCGTCAAGATGTTGTATAGCGGGATATGTCAGTTGTGGCTCAGATTCTGAAAAGACACGAAAGTGATATTTTGTTAAACATAAAATATCAAACAATTTTCTGCTGTACAGTGTGTATGAAAAAGGTAATCCATGTTTTGAGCTAAAAAAATAAAATAAATAAATTACATGAAGTGTGAGATGACATCTCATTTTTAAAATATGAACCTATTAATAATTATTTCATCCATTGACCAAAACTTGGCAAAAGTGTGACTTGACATTGTTCTCTTCAAGAGCAATGTACTCGGTCATGCATGACACCAGTGATGTAAGTGAGGTATCACTGGAAAGAGGAAAACGTGCTTTTTAGGGATATTATACTTATAAAACTTTATGATAAAAATAGTTGGCAATATTTTAGCTCTAAACATGGATTACCTTTTCTTGATACACACTGTATACCACATGCTTATAATAGTGCTTAACCCTAGTACTTAACCCTGTAAGGCACTTCCACAGTCCCCACCCTCAAACTTTCACTTCATTTGACACCAGTCTGACAAAAATCGGACACACTTTTACTGCATAGAATTTTGAAATGCCCCATTTGGCCCAATTAAAAAAAAGTATATATCATTTCACTGGAACTACCTACGAAAAATTTGCTATCTTAATGCGTAAAAGGCAAACAATACTTAGGAAATGGGTATGTTTTAAGTATGCAGGATGAGCAAAGAGTAGAATTCTTGAAAATTTATGGTATTCCAGAATAATTGTCGAGAGTGACACAGAGCATGTACATGTATCTAGACGAGTGATTTCATGATATTTGTGGAAAATCTAGATTGCCAAAATCCTCTTGACTTCATTCGAGTTAATTTGACTGATGTAGTGATCCCCTAAAAGTTTGTACATGTTTATTACAGGTTTTCTGTGAACCTCCTTCAACTAAATTTGTCCATACATGAAATTTTAAGTGTGCTGAAAAACAGGTAATTTATATTTTTCTGGCGAAGTGTATTCAATAATATTCTGTAAACATGGAAATTCAGCAGTTGCAATTAATTTTATGTCTTACCATCTGGCCTTTACCATCTGGTACACACGTAGGCCCCTGATATTGCCAATTGAATGATGCAAGAAAGTAAAGTACACACATTGACCCATTGGCTGCGGAACCGGATGTGCTATGGGCAATTCCAGCGTTACGGACATTACATTTCAGAGAATTTTTGCAATTTCAAAAGGTCATTAGGATAACACAACCTTTTTATTATGAACTCATAAAATGGAATCAATCACACACATATTGGCCCTAAATTATATATCAGTGAAAGTTCCTCCTTTCATCAACTTCGTGTGGTAGTTTACTGGACAAGAAATGTGTTGCCGTACGGACATACACATTTTTTGGATACAGCAGCTTTTTGGCATGCCTAGTAATGTTCATTGAAAAGTCTGTATGAGTTTAAAGCACACAGTTACAACCAATTTACTAATAAATTTGAAAGGTAAGCTGAAGTGGGCTAATAAAGAATAAAGTAAATTTAGTGAAACAGATGAATCATGTTCCCTCTGACAGCCATAATTGTGGGCGTACGGCATTACATTTTTGAGCGTTACGGGACAGTACAGATTGTCGCACTTTCATAAAGTGGTAAGGTCACATGAAATTAGTATTAATATTTTTGATTTCTTTTCAGTTGATAGTACTCCATAGACATTAAAAAATGTTTGCGGAAAGCAATTTCATGATATCTTTTATTTTGAAAGTTGCCAATTTTGAGGAGTATTTGGGGGTATACCCCCATACTTATTAGTTTGTGACATTTTTTTCATAGTAGAATCTAAAAGGTCTAAATTATCTCTGCAATGGACGGTATCTGTAAATTTAACATGTAAATCCCTTTTGAAACCTTTGTAACTGTAATTGATGATCAAATGCTTATATCAAAAAAATGTGTCATTAACAGAAGCGTGTACGGACATACACTTTTCATTCATTATCAGCTAGGACATCCACTCCTATGACGAGCCATAACATATCTAATAAGTCTGCTTTATCTAATTAAAAAAACAAATGCATAATAGTTTCAACAAAAGTTCAATAGTCTTTTTACAGACAATAAAGATGTGCTTTTCGGTGCTTTTCAGACGTACATTTAATTGTCAAGTGTCAGGAAAGGTCACTTTTAAGAGGATATAATCATATTTCTTCATTGCCTTACCCATATCAGCTTGGAAAGTCAAGAATGTGGGGTTCCTGTGTCCATTGCGGGAAGAGGGTACAAATAACATCTTCCTTTTTTCTTTGGCTGTGGTTGCTGTACACAAAAGAAATCATGCATCCTGGTCTTTTCAGACATTTCATACTGCATCCATCAGAATTGAATCCTCTGATCGACAAAGTGCTTGCAGATTGTTTTGTCTTAAACCCATATTAAGCTGGGGGGTGTCAATTCCCCTGCGACGAATTTCGCGACCAATCGCGCCGCGCGAAATTTTTACACTTGCGTCGCTCAAAATGACATTTAAATGTTACAAGTCTTCGCCGCATCTTTGAGAAGACCGTATATTATAGCGCGAAAATCGTACATAAACCGTTACGACGCGCGCGACTTTTTATACATGCATTGTAAACCGCCAAAATTGCTCAAAAACGTGATTTCGTGTACAAAATCAATGGAAATTGGGGGGGGTTTCAGCCATTAAATCATAAATGTATGAATTATTTTATTGCTTTTTACAACCTGAAAATGAATTTATATTTTGTGCTTAAGTTTAAATATTGCAAAAAGTGTCCCAACAAAATTGCATCG
>JZLH01S0466499.1:16758-39318 GCA_001188425.1 Eucidaris tribuloides | reverse complement strand
AATTCTGCTTATGAAATTCTGAACAGGAAATTGACATGAAAATTTCACGAAAAAATTTGTCCAATTTCTAGTAGGCTTGCTCAGTTTGATACAATGAATCAGAGACAGTCAACCTTGCTCTAGTCGAAAGTATTTCTCAGGAACCCTCTCTTTTATATATCAGTCATGTATTCTCTACATCAAACATATTTCTCCAGCACACTCGACTCGGGCCAAGTTTACTGTGTACAGTACTTTCAAGACAAAATAGACTTGATCTTGCAAAAACATAAAGCAGCAATGGCATTTGCGACACAATAAAATCAAACCATATACTGACAAATATCTTCTACCTAATTTATAGTAAATTATGTGTACTTTATCCTGCTTATCTCAAGCCCTTCATATCACATAAATATGAATGTGGGCATCATCCCTGCAACCCTTTACATAAACAAGATAACATGTACACTTGTACAATTATTCGATCTCACAAACTAAAACGGTATACTACAAAAAATAATTTTGGTATTGGGAAAACGTGCAAGAAATATCGTTTGGAATTGTTGGAAGCTTGTTTAAGCCATATTACATGGTACAGGCTATAACAAATTATTGCCTATATCACAAGAATATCTTGCAGGATCAAAACTTCTTCCTCAATCTCTGAAAAGATGTCATATTATTGCTAAGACACACCCATTGGTCTTGGGATAAAAAATGTGCAAAGACATTGTTGAAATTTGTCAGACTTTGTGTTGCCATGATAAGGGCCATTACTACAGCAATAAATAAAATTATTTGCCCTATTTCATAACATTAAACCCTAAAAGATTCTGGCTATTACTTGGTATGCCAGTGATGTCGTCAGAGTCCAGTAAATCCGAGTCCAAACCGAAGATTACGTCCGCATGGTCTGAGTCCGGCACATCACAAAATAATGTATGTACATAATCAAAACAAGTTTCTATTCAAAAATATCTGCCCACTGCTAAAGAATTTATTCATATGAATCAAACAAATCATTCAATTTCCAAAAAAGATATAAATATACAAAATAATTACCAGACAAAATATTAATAACTTGAAGCCAAGTATAGCTTTGTAAATGGCTAAAAAATGAAATTCTTTGGCAGTAATATTTTTTAACACACACCTACAGTCGGCGGACTAAACCAGAATTAAAACCTAGATTACTTACTACTACTACCCCGTGTACTACTATACAGCGAACCTCATTTATAACAAGGACCTAAAAAAACATTGACCAATTTACCTTCTTATATCAAGTTTCTCACCAATATCGGGGTTACAAAAAACCAGAAATGTAAAGACTGCGGCGACTGCAAAATTGTTATAACAGTGGGGAAATGTTGTTATATCTGACCTCTTTATATCGTGGTTCCACTGTTTAATAGTCTATTAAAACACTGAAAATTGCTCGCTCTGAAACTTTTCCCATTTTTTGAGAAAATTACTGAAAATGACAATCTCACGATCACCGCCAAAAATTTGCCATGCCTGTAGAGCTTGATGTAATTTGTAAGACTGTATACATTTTAAGTAGATTTTCAAAAAAATATGTTTCATTTTTAAATAATTATGAAAAATATTCATCAAATCGTATTTTGGTCTATAATTCACTTAAAATAATGTTGAATAGGTAAGTTTTTGGTGAAAAAAATTCTGAAATTTCCAACAATTAAAAAAAAATTCCACATCAGAATGAATGTCTATGTATTTTATTGTTTTTGAAGTTCTCAAGGTATTTTTTGTTTTATCAAAGCATTTTGTTTCTGTTATTTCAATGAAAATTAATACCAACACTATTTCTGAAAAACTAATTATGCCAAAATTATATCATGCAGCCAATCAGAGGGCAAAATATCCATATTATATGAACTAATACAAAAACAAAAATTTGCATTGATTTTGTACAAAATTATGTTATGAGTTGACATGCCTGCTACGAAAGTCGCCGCAGCATTGAACGGTATGCCTGATCTTCGCGCAAAATGGTTCTCGCAATGATGCGCAACAATTAGAAAGTAAACATTCAGCAAACAGTGCCAGTCCAAAAAAAATTTCGCGCCCGGTATGGAATAATCACAAATTTGTGCGGGGAGCTGAGGGAGTGGCCATTATCCCCTCCCCTTCCCAGAACCCCCCCCCCCCCCCCCCAGTATTAGGCTTAATGCAGGGTATTAATCAGTGATTACTTCTAGAAGCACTGGTGATGAAACTGTAAGCATATTTTGGTCAGCTATATTTAAAGGCAGCGCCATCTCTTTTGCATGGCCTGAAATTAGCATTGTTAAACACAATGGCCATTTAGAAGAAAATTGGCCCATCTTTCATCAATAGCCTAAGGCATGAGTTATTCTTTTCCTGCGTCTGCCGGGCGTGTGCAAAATGAATCACTGCCTAATGTGCGTTTGAGCTAGTTGAGTGATACATTAGTTGGCGAAAAAACTTCCAACATAATGGGACTATTTTCAACAGACATCAGCACACAATTACCACAGTTGCCGTCATTGCAGACAAAGCCAAGAAATCTTCCCGTTCAAAGCCATTGGATTCTCAAATAGCGATTGCAGCCAGTGTCTGAGTCTACAAATGGGAACTCTTCCAGTATAGCCCAAACACTTTACAATAATGAGACACTGCACTGATTATAACACAGCTATACTCTGCCAATTCTCCTATTTTCTAATTCTTAAGCTACCACAATAAATATTATTTCTACAAATACTTGCATTCTGTATGTACAGTGTAAAAAGACATTCCATTCTTATACATCTTGAAACTCTTGAACCTCATTGCGAACCCTCAACATAAATACCACTTCTTCGAAGAACCCCTTACAAAAATGTCCTGTAGTACTTCTAGTGATACTTCTGTCTGTACCTGTGCTGTACCCCTGTTGACATGTTATATCACAGAATTACCACAGGACTTGAAAAATGTATCACACACGTTCTGTGGCCTATCACTGTGTGTACTCCTGTGGTACATATGAAGTTTTACAAGTTTCCTGTGATACTTCTGTCTGTACTGCTGGGTACCCCTGTTCTACATGTTCAGTCCAACAGGATACCACAGAATGAAAAATGTATCACACACGTTCTGTGGTATCACTGTGCTTGATACTCCTGTCGTACATGAAGAGTTCTAAAATTTCGTGTCGGTACTTCTGTGGTACCCGTTGTACCCATGTTGTACATGATCAGTACCACAGAAATTACCACAGAGGAATGAAAAACATGTATCACCACATGCTGTATTATCACTGTGTGATTACTCGTGCGTACATGAAGGTTTAAAATATTCTGTGTACTTCTGTAGTACCTTGTGTTGTACCGTGGTTAGTATCACAGAAATTACCACAGGACCTCGTGAAAAATGTATCACACATGTCTGTTGGTATCACTGTGTGATATTCCTGTAGTTCCCATGAAGGTTTAAAATTTCCTGTGGTACTTCTGTGGTACCCATGTTGTACCCATGTTGTACATGCTAAGTATCACAGAAATTGCCACCAAGAATGAAAACAATGTATCACACATGCCTGTGGTATCAGTTGTGATACTCTTGTGGTACATGATGATTTTAAAAAATTCCTTGGTACTTTCTTGCGTATGCGTGTGGAATATACCCCATGTTATTACGAAGGGTAGTAATGAAAATTATCATACAGGTTTGTACAGTTTTATTATTACAGGCTTATTAGTTGTTGTTGTTGATTTCGTTGAGATCAATTATCCTTACTTTTAATTATTTTTTTATTAGTGTGTTGTTATTTAGTATATTATTGTTATAGGTATAAGGTATTATTATTGTTGTTGTTTGTTTTGTTGATTGTTGAGATCAATATCCTTACTTTTTAAATTATTTTGTATTAGTTTGCGTTGTTATTATAATTATTGCATATAGCGTAATAAGGCTATATTATTTGTTGTTTGGGTGTTGTTGATTGTGAGATCAATATACCTTACTTTTTAAATTATTTTTTATTAGTGTTTTTGTTGTTATTAGTTTTGATTATTATAGGCTTATTATAATTATGATTTAATTATTATCATCATCATCATCATCATTCATCATTATCATCATTATTATTGTTATATTTTTGAGTTCAATATATCCTTACTTTTTATTTTTTTTTATTAGTATTGTTTGATAGTTTTATTATTATAGTTTATTTATAATTATCGTATTATTATTATCATCATTTTATATCATTACTATTAAATTATTATTATTATATTATTATATTATTATTAATTTTTATTATATTTTATTGATATTATTATTATTAGGCCTCCTGTTGTTGCTGTCGCAAAAACAGTTGTTATGCACTGCCTTGTGAATTTACTATAGTACATCGGCCAGCTGCATCACCGACGCACGGCTATTTCGTTGAGTATCAAGTTTTAAATAGTCGGTTGACCCCGCGAGCCGGCCGCGTCTTATTTTGTGCCGCCAAATATTTGGGTACGGAGTCTCGGAGAATAGACTATATTTCGTGACGTTGTTACTGACGCTTAATTTATCAATTCTCACAGTAACACGGTGCCCGCAAACCACGGGAAATCATTTTTTTTAGTTCTGCCGCGAAGAGATTTCAAATAGCTTAGGTTTGCATAGCGTAACCGGCTGAAAATCGAGCGTCCGACCGTAGAAATTAACACACAAAATTACAAGAATCGGACAAAATTTAATAAAATTATTGGGGAATAAAGGTCTATCTTGAAAGACTGGACCTCAGCTTACTCACGTTACGACGGTATCGGTCAGTCAACGGAGCTAAATAACGTAGTTTCTTTTCTCATTAGTTCTGGCCGACGTAAGTCGCTTAAGCTCACACAAGCTTCGCACTGACCCCAATTCCAATGTGTAAACCAGCGTAGCAGAGCGCAGACACAATGATCCAGCGATACGTAAGTTGTCTGATAAATAACCTGATTTAGATGATTTTTCGAATCTTATTACGTCCGCAGTTATCCTGACATCGCCTAGATGCCCTGTACGATACGGCTCGTACCGGGTTTGTTGCCGGAAACTCCTACTACGAGTCGGCACCTGGCTCACGTAAACCGTAATTAAACTTTACAAAAAAAAAAAAAAAAAAAAAAAAAAAAAAAAAAATAATGGCTAAGTCAGGATTCTTACGCGCAGCGCACTCGTTCGCCACGTACACTGTAATGCCAATAAGAAGGCGCGCGCCGAGCGCGTTCCTGATCTTGTTGTATACTGATCTTCGCGTTCGCTATCGTCCAATTACGATAGCCATCGATACTCCCGATCGTTCCCGATCGGTCTGAAAATATTTCCGATTATCTTGGAATTTTCCTTTTTTTTGTTTAATACGATAATAAGGGAGATTTATCAGTCTTTTAAAAAAACAACCTAAACCCCAGAATTTCTGCTAGCGCTTACAAAATTAATTTTGACGACGAACCGATTTTTGCACTCTGAGCTCTCAACGCGCTCCCTAGGCCGATTCGAGGCCTTCGGCCCGAATCGCGTCATATAGGAGACATCCTAATGCGACTAGTCTGATAATTCAGGCAGCATTCATAAGTTTCTAGTTCCCATTAGATTAACACGCACTAGCCCAAATATGTGGCGCAGGACAAAAAACACGGCCGTACATTCTTCTGTTGCCGATTTGAAGACACGAGCAATGCGGATGTCAAATGTTTACTGATTTAGTTGCATTTTCTCTATAAATTTACGCAATTATTGACAAAAATATCATGTAATAAAGATAATTTGAGTATCGTAATTTATTTTGACCAAATTATCAAAATGTGCATTTTATTTTTAATCTTAATGTAGTAAATTCGTGAATGGTTGATCCGTTTGTCGACATTAGATGTACGGCTACCGACTTGCCATATCAGCACAAGTACAGTCAGCGCGGAGAAAGTCAAAATTCCCGTTAACCGCAATCAATTAATTTCTGGCCGATGTCAAAATCATGTGCTAAATGCCGTTACGTTATCGTGAAATTCCGTTCATGAATTTCTTTACTACATATGTGCTCTACGCGATACTTCGCTGAATGTTGTGCTTCAGAGATTCAGCCAGCCCTTGGTACAGTTCAACACTGCTAAGTAACAAAAGATTAGAGCTAACAATATGACCATTCATTTGCGCCCTTTTCGTGTGTACATGCCGACGTGACGGCTGACTGCCATCTGACTGCATTGTGGTGTGTTGTGTCTGCTGTGCACAAACAAGACTTGACGAAGTAATGAAATCGCGTTTTTTACGCAGTCGTCAGTGACGTGGCCACACAAATGTACATGTGCTTTGATTTCAGTTTGGAAATTCTTACCATCGCGCGCGAATACTGAAATATTGCTGTGAGTGTGAGGCTTGCTTGCTTACAGTACATGTTACTTCTTATTTGAAAATAAGCTTCATTTGAGTGTAGACTTGACAAAGGCCAAAAGCTTCATTCATGCTGCAGTCTCTCTTGTTTACTTCTGTAAATGTTCGGTGGTTCCACTGAGAGTGACCTTGTTACTTTGGTGTCTAGCTTCCACCATGTGCCACTGATGACCTCCGACATACATAGCTGCTGTCATTGGTGTTACTTACATAACCTCAGTGTTCGTCAACGATCGGACAGTGCAGTCAAAATAAGACGTCATGAAAAAAAATCTATGTAGAGCTCCATAACTTAATTTAATCTACTTCCCATTGAGTGCTCTTCAAATTTTTTCTCTACTCTAACTAATGTTGGCCTTTCATAAGCATACGAGATTCGCCGTACACAATGATTAATATTATGTCATAATCATTGTCAGGATTGTGTACCGGCGAATCTCGTATGCTTATGAAAGGCAACATAGATCTATTAGAGAAAAAAAAAAATTGAAGAACACACTCAACGGAAGTAGTTCTAAGTTATATGGAGCTCTACATCAGATTTTTTTTGCATGAAGTCTTCTATTTTCACCGACCATATGTTGTCCCGATATTTGACGCAGTTATTTTGGTGAATTGTTTCGATGGGTTATTGTTACTCATCGGAATATGTGCGAAGGTTCTGCACACTCTGCAGCGACAGCTGTGATGTCGAATGACCCAATGGCTGTGCGCTAGCAGAGCTAACACCAAATCATGCATGTCTTACTTGCGATGGACTAGCAGGACTTCACTACGGGTCGCTCCCAAGCGTGAGTGTGGGCTGATGCAGTAATTCGACCATCGGCCGCCGACGCTGCTATAGAAGGCGTGCAGAAGACTTGCTAGTTAATTCTGACGAGTAACAGTATCGTAACAAAACAAAACAAAAAAAATCAAAAAAATATTGTCAAGTCAAGGTATCGGAGCAAAATTCTGTGAATATCAAGAAAATATTAAATTCCAACGTCTGGTGTAAATTTGAAGGGAAGAGCTCATTAGGAACTTATGTTACATGTATATCTACGCCAGATTTTGTTTGTATGATTTACGCCACAGAACTAGAGTTCAGTGGATATATTTTACGCTTATTTGCGCATGCGTACGGATGAAATGTATCTGGCCATTCATATCCACGGTGATATCACTGTCTAACTTTAGGGGAAGGTAGGAAAAGGTCATTTTTTTATTAATAATTCGCCAGAACAGAAGGAAGGTGGGAAAAGGTCATTTTTGATTAATAATTTTCCAGGACAGACGGTTATCTCTGTCTACATTTGGCTAGTGAAAAAAATTTTGGCGGGCTAAAAAAAAAATGGTTTTGGTCATCATCGGCCCCCAGTCCGTGCCTGTCGGATGCTGAGTGTTTGACTTGTAATTTGGCTAGTATAATTTCTTTTCTGGTGAGCAAAATTTTTCTGACATATTTCGCCTCTCCTTAGATTTTATCTTGGCACCGCCCCTAGGGCCATGTACCTACAGCTGGACCTGAAAATCCAACATTTTGTGCAAACTGCAAATCACCACAAAATGTAGTTCTGCACAACACAAACTGTAACTAGTGGTACATGTAAGTATTCATGTCTCTCCATCGTTGATAATGTCTCAAATTTAAAAAAAAAATGTGCTTCTAGTCTGCGATACTGTCCAAGAACAAGCTTGCTTTTTTATGAGTGCGATCCTAACATAATGTGTGGCTTTGTGTGCGTGTAGCAATCATCATGCGTGTGTGTGTGTATATGTATCCAGGCCATGTGCCTCTTGCCGTAGATCGCACACCTACATGTACTATACACCCAACTGTACTAATAATGGGGGATTTTTTTGTGAGCGCCTTATCTATGCATCAGGGATTTATTTTATTTTTATCGAGAGCCTATATAGTAACCTATGCACAAAAAAATTTCCATTGGCGGTATAGACTCGTGGACCATGTGTGGTACATCACACTCGTGAAAATGAAAGCTTGGGATAGTATCACAGAACTTACAAGTGTAAAAAAAAAAAAAATATGGAGACATTATCAATGATTTCAAGGGAGATGTGAGTACTTGTATGTTAGAGTTTGTGCAGAGCCACATTTCATGGTGATTGCAAGCTGTTGGATTTTCAGTTATTTAATGCTGGCTGTCTGTACCCTGCCCAGTAGATTTGTGTGAAACGTCTGAATACGGCTTTTAATTTGTATGCATACAAATCTGACAGTGAATTTAGAACTGATTGGCTCAGTGCAATTACATATAAAAATTGTTAAATGTTAGAGTAAAAAACTCCATGAACCAGCAGATTTCATTGGATAAGTGGGTGCACCAGTGACCAGCTGAGGTGTGAACTTTGAACTTCATAATTATAATTGTGCGGACACTGAGTGAGAAAGTTTTACATCTTCTAACTTATGGCTAATTATTATGATACTCGGATTCAGAGAGTATAATTTTTAGTGGTCATTCACTTCACATACTAGAGTCTCACTCTCTCATTGTTAGCTTTAGTCAAATAAGTCAGACCTGGTTATAGACTCTTTTTTGCTGAATATCTACATTGCACTGGTCATATTTTTTTTTAGTGCACCGCAATCTGCATTGTCCATGTTCGTCAACAGAGTCTGTTAAAGAGAATAAACAGTACTGATTGATTACTTGCAGAATAAAATCATTTTAATATCAGCTGCTTTCAAACCTGTGAACAGATGGTATTCTAAAAATGTCACTATATACAGGAGAGAGTAGTTGAAAACAGCAGAATACATGTACTTCGTTTTTGACATATCTGGTACACAAATCCCCACTGCTGAGAAAGTACTAACACGGAAATCAATATGTGGGACTATGTTAATTGAACATTGCCATACACACTGCAGCAACCGAGGGCACTCAGTCGGGTATTCAAACTGCCAATCCCTCAACTTTTTATTGCATATGAAGTGAATTAGTCCCACATTAAGCCCAAATTTAATTTACTCTCACCTGGAAAGTGGGAACTAATGAAATGTAAAATTTTGATGAAAGATTTTCCATCATCATCCAGTACTGTGTATTCTCTTTAAGGTAAGGTCATATTTGTCAGACTAAAGGTAATACTGAGAGTAGGCTACATGACATGAGTGACAACTGAAGAAATCTGAATTTGAGTCTGTGCCATACTTAGCCATAGAAGACGTATACATGTAACTAAAGTCAACATATTATCGTGCAAACTAATTGCCACTTCCAATGTGAATAAATGTCTCTTTTATTTCTTTTGTTTGTGTAGGTTGTTGCTGTCTTTGCTTTGAATGTCCTTCACTTCGTGTTGGCAATCATGGATCCAGTTACCAACACTCAGTCAAAATGGGCATCATCCACATCATCGCTAAGAAGAATTTTGTTTACCGGTATTTTTACAGCTTTGATCTGTTCACCACAAGTCTACTGACACACACACACACACACCGGGACTTCCGACACTTTTCAACCGTTCTCAAAATTTGTGTGAATTCCATTTAATAGAATCAGAAGATTTCAATGAATATCATGGTACACAGTTGGAACTTCTTATGAACATCATGGAAATGGAATGTGTGAATGGATCCAATTCATCTGAATATATTCGGCACATACATCATACCTGGAGTGATTAGTGAACAAACAAACTTCCAACTTTAAATCAGGCAAATGCGCATACATGTATTAAGGATTGTGACTTGCAGAGCTTAAATGCATCTTCAGCTTAAACAGAGTTACATGTACAGTACTGTAATTAGTACTCTGAACAATAAAATGTACATATTTGAAATCAATATGTCAGGTCTTGTTCTCTCAGTCATAGATAATTTCTGCAGATCAACTTCTTGATACACTCCACTCCCGTTATAACAATGTGCTGGCGACCAAGCCAATCACACCTTTATAACCAAATCTTATTAACTGAAACCATCAGCATACAGTCAACTCTGCTTAAGTCGAAGTCGCACAAGTCGAATAATCGCCTAAGTCGAATGTCTTGACAGGGTCCCAATTCTCTATTGTTTTTTGACCCCTTATAAGTCAAATTTTGTCTAAGTCGAAGCATTTTCTTTAGTCCCAAGAAATTCTTCTGAGGCAGAGTTGACTGTATTATGTGCACATGTTTGAAATCGTCCCGGAGATTTGCCTAGTTTTACGAAAATCTTTTTAATTTGTATGTTTGTTATAACGAGAGTAGAAAACATTAACTGCAAGAATAAGTTTTAATTCAGAACACTATGCGATATGCAGGAAAATTTAAATATAAGTTTATAACGGCATACATGTACATGTAAGTACTCAGCATTCTAAATAGCTGTCATGTACATAGTATGACATATGACATGCAAAATGCAAAAATAATATGACACAACAACACTTTGGGGAATATAATATCTGGCCTCTCATACACTCATGAAGGATCTACAGTCAACCTTGTCTCAGTAGAATCTGTTGGGACTGAAGAATTAGCTTTGACTTGGAAAAATTGGACATACGAAGGGTTAAAAACAATAGAATATAAAGAGAAGATGACTGGAAAAGACCTTGGACTTACATGTGGGCGCGCTTTGGCTTACGCAAGTTTGACTAAGGCAAGGTTTACTGTACTTTGAATTCCGAAAACCGAATTTCCTTTTGTCTGTAGGGCCTATTAATACATGTAAATGAAAGTTCTCCACACTTGCATCTAAGAAAGAGTGGTAGATTTGCCAGTTTAAGAATCCTCCATAATGACGATTATAAACTTTGAATATTTATAACTCTTGAACGGTTCAACCAAATTTGCTAAAACTTTCTGTTTTGTTTCATTTATTGTTCTGTATTCTCTGAATGCATGAAGATATCTGGGTAATTGCGTTCCATTCCACTTTAAAAGGTTTTAACTGCAAAAGGGGTTTTTGAGTTGAATAAGGTGTAGAATCTGTGAATTATGCATGTGGTTGTCGGAGTATGCATACGAACCTCATGAGCCAGCTTTCCAGTTAACATTTATTTCATAAGTTGTAGATTAATTTTTGATAGGCACCTTAAGATGTTAATTTATTACTAAACGAAGAAGTTGATACTAATTCAGCTGAAGTACAATGTATTACATTTATTTATCTTCTGTCAATAATGGAGTGTCATGCTTCTAACTGATACAGTATCTAAACCTACAATGTTGGGTTATATTTGCATGGAAAAATTGATGTTGCCATACATGTACATAATATGTGTCATGAACTTGCATTACTCATGTAATATAGATGCAACAAGAAGAGAAAATTGTATTCATTCTGCATACCTGTTTGATGGCACTAATATGAAGTCAAGTTCACTCCCATTATAACAAGGCATTATTGTCCGCCTCGTTATAACAAAATCTTTTTTACTGAACACATGATCACATGTTTGAACTGGCCCTAGGAGAGCCACCTCGATACTGTATAACAGAATATTGTGTCTATGCTTGTTGTAATGGAACTTTGAAGTGAACTATTTCGTATGAAACAGGTTTGCACAAACTGGGGTAAAGGAAAATGATCTCATGTTATTTCAAAACACTGAAGATTGTTTCATGCTCATGTCCGGTTTTGCTAAAACTTGTTGATGCAATGTACATTTTGAACCTCTAACGGAATCTGGGTTTTAATAAGATTATAGATAGGTGACAGACAGAATCCCTGTAATGAAGGATTATTCTCAATGCAGATTCTATCCTTTCCTGGGTCAAATTGAGCTTGCGTCATCTCAAAACAACAGCAATTCATAAACTGTGAAAGTAAATTACATGGCATCAGAATATTGGTAGAAGTAAATTCCTGTACATGTATGTACATGATGTTACCCCAAAGATGATTTGTTGCTGCATTATTTCTAACCTTTGTTTATATTTAAAGATGTTTTTATATTGTGCATCCAAACTCATGGTAGAATATAGATCTGTAAATAAGTTTTAAATGCCTTTGCACTTTGTTTTGTCATTTCGTTAGTCACACATGATGTCAATGTTGCTGTGCTGGGCCAGCTGATCCTTTGCTGATTGCATTCAACCCCACTACTAGGACATATGACAGTACCATTGGATTAACACAGGACAGTACCACAAGAATACCACTAACTACCACAGGAAAACCATAGGAATATCAGAGGACAGTACCACAGGATAGTACCACAGGAAAACCACAGGAATACTGCAGGAATACCACAGGACAGTACCACAGGATAGTACCACAGGAAATACCACACAAACTACAACAGGACAGTACCACAAGAATATTGCATGGCAATACCACAGGGGTATCACAGGACAGTACCACAGGAATACTGCAGGGAAGTACCACAGGAATATCGCAGGGCAGTACCACAGCAGTATTGCAGGGAAGAGTGCATTACTGCCCTGTGGTACTGTCCTGTGGTATGGCCCTGTGGTATTCCTATGGTACTGTCCTGTAATACTGTCTTGTGGTACTGTCCTGTGATATTTCTGTGGTATTGTGTGGTATTCCTGCAGTACTGGCCTGTGGAAATCCTGTGATACTGCCCTGTGGTAATCCTGTGGTATCCTCTGATATTGCCCTGTGGTAATCCTGTGGTATCCTGTGAAACTGGCCTGTGGTAATCCTGTGGTACTGCCCTGTCATACTGTCCTGTGGTACTGCCCTGTCATACTGTCCTGTGGTACTGCCTTGTCATACTGTCCTGTGGTACTGTCCTGTAGTAATGTGTGTGGTACTATCCTGCGGTATTTCTGCAGTACTGTCCTGTGGTACTGCCCTGCAGTACTGTCCTGTGGTACTGTCCTGCAGTACTGTCCTGTGGTACTGTCCTGTGGTACTGCCCTGTGGTACTGTCCTGTCATACTGTCCTGTGGTTGTGTGTGTGGTACTTTCCTGTGGTACTGTGGTAGTGTGTGGCAGTGTGGTAGTGTGTGGTAGTGTCTTGTACTGTGTATGTGGTACTCCTGTGGTACTTTCCTGTGGTACTGTGGTAGTGTGTGGCAGTGTGGTAGTGTGTGGTAGTGCCTTGTACTGTGTATGTGGTACTCCTGTGGTACTTCCTGCGGTTATTACCACAGGAAACAAGTACCACAGGATGCGGACGTGCTGTACTCCTGTTGTACTGTTCTGTGGTACCGTCCCAAATTACGTGCAGGACATTCCTGTAATACTTCCTGTAGTACTTCCTGTAGTACTTCCTGTAGTACCTCCTGTAGTAAATCCTGTGGTACTTACCACAGAGTACTACAGGAATTTTTTGTAAAGGCTGCAAAGTCTGAGTTTCAAGTTATGTTTTACTCAGTTTGTTTTGCTTGATTTCAAATTGCATCAACTTACTTGCGTAAGAAATGGTGCAGTCGAGATAGAATTATTGTAGGTATTAAATTTTATGATTTTTTTTCTCATCTCATTTCAATCACTTACCTCAATCAAGAGTTATGAATATTTTTACTCAGTCAATCAAAATGGCGTTTGTGCAATATTGTACATATTATATATATCGTATTGTGGTGAAAAATTAACATCGACACTTCAAAACAGAATGTGTGTGTTACAGTACAAATAAAAACAAATTTACAAGAACTCACAGAAACGTTTATTCTTAGCAAAATATGTTGTACTTTGTCCCTTGATGAGAAAAGGCCATAAACTCTAAGGCTGCTTTTATGCGCCCATACCTACCGTACCCTCATCTTAATTGTTTCCATGTTGAAACACACTCGTTTTACAGTTTCATGTCCTTTTTGAAAATATTGACTCCTCTCTTGAATAAAAAAAGCAGTATAACTCCTGATGCTTAAAATATGTTTGTGATGATCACTGAAGCATTTCACGATTATTTTCACGCTTTTGTACAAAATCTGCACTATGTAACACAAGTGTATGGTGGCACAAATACTACTTTTCGTCATTGCCTCTCAGGAGTGGCACACCCAAATGAAATTGAAGAATATTGAAATAATCCTTTTTAGCTTATTATTTTAAGCAAAAAAAAAGTTGTATATTATTTCTATATAATTATAAAACATAATTTCCCCTTGCATTATTTCTTTTATACATACTGTATTTCATTTCCTCTCTTCATGTCGAAAATCCATTATTTTCTTTTACCAAATTGATTATATGCTGTAGGTCTTTTAAACGTGCATTGTCACAGTCTGATACCTAGAAATAAATTCATTATGATTGTTCAAAATTTTCAAAGTACATAAAAATTATAATTGTTCACGTCATTTTTAAATTCACTTTACTTATTGATTTCATTTATGACAGCAGTATGGCTTCATTTTCGGATCAGTCACCCACTGTAGACGTGTATAAGCTTGCTAAGAGAGTAGACCCTGACGAATATCATGAGCTTGGAAGAGAACTAGGATTTGAATATCATGAACTGAATCAAATCTTGGAAAAGTGGCATCGAAATGTATACCAAGCATTCCTCGACATATTTCACACGTGGAAAGCAAGGGACACTTCAAATGATGAGAAACGTATGGAAGATATCCTAAACAAGATAAAGCGTAAGTCTAAATGTCTGAAAAACAAACAAACCATGAAGTATTTCAGATGCTAGTTTGCATTTAAGACACAGGTTAACATTGGAGAGCTTCAAGTTACAAATAATGCCAAGTTTGATATCTGTGCTACAAAATAGTGCTTATCAAATAAATTGACAAATAAACATCGTAGAGAACGTTTGAAAAGTAATGTTGCCACTGAAAAGAAATGCATGAATAAACATCACAGTAGAATTACTACTACGGTGGAAAATAAAATAGCTTAGATCTACACACGATAAGCTATAGGAAAAAGGGGCAAGGCCAAGCTGGTCAATTTGAGTACTCATAGATTTTCACTTTTTAAAACATTAAATGTTGATAAAGAATGTTAGATTGTGTCTTTAATCTTGTTAGAGAATTAATAACATTCAAACTGTTCAACTCTTTTCCTGCATTTTAAATGATTTCCCATTTTCAATTGACATCGAAATCTACACGATTTATGTTTTTTATATATTTTTTTGAATGAATATTCTTTCTCCTTTCTTCTTCAAGGTAGAGAGATTTTCTGTTGCAGGTGCCCCCACGGTATAAGGACTGGAACTCAAAATTTCACATGTTTTTCTCCCTGTAGGAGTGGGGTGTTTAATTCACCCTAGCATTGTAATTTAGTTTCATATTTCCGTAGTACGTTTTTGATGGTTTGGAAAGACTTCTAACAAACAAATTGTACTAATGTGTTACTCCGCATCGGTCTCAGAAAGAAGACCGCACCCAGCGAAAGCACCTCCTATCTTCATAAGACAGTGGTTAGCAGAGAACGGCTACTCATTAAAGATTGTGGCCATCAGTACACATCATTACATTCAATTTAAAGAAAGGTAACTAGGCAGTAAATTTAAGAATGTTTGCAACAGTAAACTTTGTTTATGATTGAGAAAGACTAAAAAGTTATAACTCGTACAGGTCCTGTCTAAAATATGGGGTTTATCCTTCTTTCCACTGTCTTATGAAGATAGGAGGTGCTCCCTTCTTCGCCGGGTGTGGTCCTCTTTGTTAAACAGCTTCAGAGTAACATATTGGCATTTCATGTTGTTGGAAGTCTTTTCAAACCATCAAAACCATTTCATAGGTTAAATGAAACCGAATACGATGGTAGGGTGCATAAAACACCCCACCCGTATAAGGAGCAAACAAGTTACATTTTGAGTTACAGCCCCTCTACCGCGAAACTGTCCGCATTGGATAATATTTCCGCCTATATTCATTGACTTGATTTCATTTTTTTCCCAATAATAACTTTACTAGGAAATCTTTATGATAGACCACGCCAACTCAAAATACATGAATTTAAGTGTATTTTGCAATACTTTTGCCAAGGGAGGTATATACAGTATAAATTTGCTAAAAAGGGAATTCGTGTTTGATATAATATTCAAGCAAAATAATCATTCTTTCTCATATATTCTATTTTATGTAATTTACTTTTGTCAACCAAAAATTATGTATTACTTTTGGGCAGTTGGTCAAATCGCGTTTGCACCAGTTTTGGTATTAATGATCAAAATTAGTATTGATGTTTCGAAACAGAACGTGTCCATTGCAATGTAAATCAAAACAAAATAACAATCAAAATTAAGAAATAACAACGGGGGAAAACCTCACAGAAAGATTGAGTTTTCGCGAAATATGTTATACGTTTCCTTTCATGTTGTTAAAAGGCCCTAAACAACTCCCCAACTGTAAACTAAGGCCCCTGCTGTGGGGTCATGTACCATACATGTATATTCACACTGGTTTCAGATTGAATCACACGTGTATTACATTTGCATTTCCTGTGTTAATGTAATTTCCACCTTTTTGAATGGACGTAATAGAACAGAACAATATCGAAATGCCTAAAATGTATTTGTTGCTTTTACTGAACCATTTTACGATTATTTTTACGCTGTTTAATGATAGTTTAAACAACGTACACAATCTCCCTAAGTATCACACGTGTAGACTTGTGGTACAAAGGCTATTTAGCGTTATTGCAGAAAATCCTTATCTCAGAATTGACAAAATCAAATAACATAAACTAAATTGTATTCAAATATACAGTAAGGTCTTTTACCCAACATAACTAAGTTATTTATGAATTTCACCCATTAATTGATATCATTTTCACTTCTACAATGTTTTTGAGACATTGTTTGGTTTACTGTATTGGTTTAGTTCAGCATATGAAAAAATGATCTGTCCACTCTATGTAATAGCTGCCTAGGCAGGAATCATGGGGAAGGCTTGTTCGATAACATTTCACAGCACACTCATTTATGTTATTACCTAATTTGTACTTCTAGGTGGATTTCCCAGACCAAGAATGACTCCGTTTGATGTAGAAGCATGCGCGAAAAGATTGAAAACCAAGTATAGCAGCCAGCGAATCCAACAGCTCCCGTGGAAAAAATTGTCGTTTTGTAACATGGATGCGATGTTTGTGAACCCCACCTTGAGTCTGTGGGATACTACTTTACCAATGCCCATGTACATCAATGTAAAAGGGTCAATAAATGGCATAAACCTAACCAAGAACAAGCGAGTACTCTTGAGAGGTGATGCCGGAAGCGGGAAATCAACCTGCGCAGCCAAGATGGTATATGACTGGGCAGAAAGAGAAACAGACGACGACAATTGCCTTTTGTCTAAATATAAACTAGTCTTTCTTCTGCAATTTCGTAGCATTGTCTGCGACGGGTCTCTTATTGATGCTATAATGTCGCAGCTTCTCGGGCGTAAGCGCTTTTCTCCCGAAGCACTGGAAGAGTTTATCCTTAACCATCCAGAAGATGTTGCCTTTGTCCTTGATGGATATAATGAATGGTCTGGCTCAATTACGGGAAGTTCGGGAAGTGTTGGAGAACTCCTACGGAACGAACATTTGGAAGAGTGTCCTGTGATAGTTACGACACGTGATACGAGAGTTGACGACTTTTCATCGGGAGACCACGTTGGAGTTTACTCCAGAATGAAGCTAGAAGGTTTCACATACGATGACATCGTAAATGTCACCAGTAAGTTTTTCCCAAATACGCAAGAAAATATCCCGACCTTACCATCCTTCCTGGAAGACAACCCTCTAATTTCCTGGGATATAGCTAGTGTGCCTTTCTTTTGCATGATATTGTGCTGTGTGTGGAGATCGCCAAACAGACCAACAATTCAAGAAACGAGCACTCTCACTGATTTGGTAAGCATTCTAATCACATCCCTATGGCATCATTCCAAGGACCCTGATGATGTCACAAACAAGCATGTAAAATCTCCGTTAGATCCAAATGATGTCATAAATAAGTTGGGAGAAATTGCCTTAAAGGGAGTACCGAGGTCTGGGAAGCAAAATGTCTTTAGCCACGAGGACTTCAGCAGGTCGAGAAACGTTTTCGAGCAAGGTTGCAGGATGGGAATACTATCTACTGAGAAAGTAACACAATACAATGGCTTTGAAAGCACAGAAGACACAGAAATCCGATTCGTTCACGATATTCTACAGGATTGGTGCGCTGCAAAATTCTTACATTCACTAACCTTTTCTTTTGCCCGCTACGATCACTTTCACTTTGATCGTATCATAGAATATATCACTAGCACTGACGATCAAGTCGGAAGGTATGAATATCTCCTCCTGTTTTTGTCTGGACTGTGTCAACATGAGCACGTACTCGAGCAAATTATGTCCAATCTGTCGAAATTGGACTTACATCCAGACGGCTACTTGGACGTAATGATCTTGAATTGTCTTCATGAATCAAAATGTGACACTAGTCAACCAGTAAAAGACCAACTGTTGAAATGGTTTGGAAAACAAAAGCTTGCATTGATGGCCCCTTCATCAAACACCGTGTCGGCTTTGGAGGTTGAAACAAATTTGCTCAAGAAAAAGGCATATTAATACGCCAGTTAGAAATTGTAACATATATAGGCATATGCGTATTATATGCACATTTGCCATTAGCAACTTCTCGGCAGCTGGACTGACCGGAAAACTTTTGGACCTGGGATTTAGAAAGAAGAAAAAAAGGTTCCGTTATGGTTAATTGTTAGATATCGTGCGAAAATCCCTGCAATAAGTCAGTTTAGTAGTATGATTTGAACGTGTAGTCATGTATTGGTCTTTGAATGATTGTCTACATGAGACTTATTCATAAACATAGGCGTATGTGACCTCGTTTTTTTTGGGGGGGGGGCAACTTTTTCAGCCCGAATATCTGATTAATGCCCGAATGATCATTTTAGATTTGTACTGCAAGGGGGTGAAAGAGGATCCCCTGTAGGCTTTATGCAGAATGTGTTGATGAAGTGGCTGCGAGTGCACCCCTGTTTGCCTTTAAAATATGCATGAAAAGGTCATTCATGCTGCAGGAAAATAAGGAGTGATATTGATATTGAATAGTCCTAAACATAAACGTAATTGGGGGAGGGTATGGGAGGCGGTTCCCCCTCCCAGGGTGAGAAAAAATAGCATTTTTACTTCAAAAAAGTATAGCGTTTGTCCTTATAGTTATAGATGAATTGTATTTCATTGACTCTTAATTCACAATGATCTAAAAGAGAATGCGAGGAGGGCGTGAAAGGGGTTCTCCTGCTAAAGCATAATGTGATGGTAAAAATGGTTGCGAAGAGACCCCTCTCGTAAGAAACTGCCGTGTTGTCTTTGGGAAAAATGTGCTTTAAAGATCGTATAACGTAGTAGTAAAGTATCAGAGTTGATATTGCTTACGAAATTGTAAAATGACTGGATAGATACGGTGAAGTGTCTGGCAGGGGTTACAAACTCCCAGGTTGAGAAAATTTTGCATTTTTGGAAATTCGGGCAGCTTCTTCCAAACAACAGCAGCAACAACAAAAGATACACTGTTAGCAATTATCTTTTTTCTTTTTTTCAAAACTGGACGATTATGATGTAGGGTTTTTCAACAAACTTGCCCAAATTTTTTACACTGATCTTTGTGCCTTTTGCCCGATCTTTCAGTGTTTACATTTTTTTTATTTATTTTTATTATTATTATTTCTTTTTTTTTGGGGGGGGGGTACACATAGTGCCTCCTGCCACCCCCGTCTCATACGCCACGTTTTTAATACTATAAATGCGCTAAAACCGAGATTCTAGTTCCTATACTTTGCTCAAAATTTTCTAGATGGTATTGTCTGCTTGTTTTTAATGTGTATACCCAATGTTTTAGGCGTGCAATGAGATGCTTTGCCTTTAAAAGGGTGGTGCAAGGCAAAAAAGTGGGAATTAAAAATATCATATGTAAAAACCAAAGAGAAAACAAAATGGATGTCTAAAAGTCAGAAGGTAAAACCACACAGTAAAAATATGAAAAATCAATGGCAAAGTGAACAAAGTAAACTTAAGAGCACAGGATAACATTAATGTGGAGCTTCAATATAAAACAGTGTCAAACTGTGATATGTGAGCCACATTGTAGTGTTCAAATGGACAAATAAACACCCAAGAATGCAAAAGTTTGGAAAGTAATGCTACCCCTGGTAAGATATGCATGAATAAACAATTAGCCCTCGGGCCGAGTACAAAATAGCCTAGATCTACACATAGTAAGTCTATAGGAAGAAATGGGCAGGTAAATCCGGTCAATTTGAGTGCTTGCAGATTTTCTCTTTTTTAAAGCACTAAATCATTATTTTGCAATACAATTTTTTTTCAGTTCTTTGTTTTTAGACCTTATCAAAGACACCTCGAGCATAGAAGAGTATGTAGCTCAGGTTTTTTGTTTGTTTACTGTGGTCAATGTTAGCCTGTGGCTTTAATTCAGATAAAGACAAATTCGTCATTAAAGATTGTGTCAGGGATTTGCAAGTCCATTACTTCATTTCATTATTAATACCAAACGGCAGTTTAGTACTTACAAATGGTGTGTTAAAAGTTTGAGATCCATACGCCATGAATTTGTTGTTTTATGAGAAAAACTAATTACGACATGTTACCAGAATGTTGTTCTTTCCGTGGGTTTAAATTTTGCTCAAATTGCGAATCGCGGTTATGTGTACCGTCGCAAGACCAGCGGAGCCCACTGATTGGTTAAACGGCTAATCTCCGAGTGACCCTCGTCACTGTAAGTTTTAAAGTTTAATTGTCCAGATTTTCACCAAAGCTATGTATTTTACCCAAAGGTTCTATGACAGGTGTTTATTTATACTAATCTTCACATTGTGAACGATTTGAGCTGATTTCATTCATTTTACAGTTTTCTGACGTGCAAGTCCCTTACTCTGTCCTTAAAATCTAAAGGCAATTTTTACGTGCCCTAAACACAATGCTGGCCTAAAATCCGATGACTTATTTAGCACCTCAAGAATATGCTTTAGCCCGTTATCTAAGTGGAATAGCTGCCTTTCTCACTAGGTCTCACGATCAATGCCTTTGGGTAAGAGATTAGTGAGACTAGTGAGTTTGGTGTGACTAGTGTGATTACATGGTTGCCTAGTTATCACAACGTATATCCTCATAATCTTTGATGCATATTAATTCACACTAATAAAGTTTAAATGTGCATTATAAAATAAACAATATAAAGATTGTATACCTGCTATTTGAAGCGTATTTGTTACCTATACTTTACACTGTATAACATATTATATCTATTGGTTAGATTTGGTACACCCGGTGTTTCATCTATCAACACTATAATACTAATTAGTAGAAGTACTAAAAGTAAGATTAGTACTACTGACAGTGTAGGTGTTAAAAATAAAGCAACAATAGCAAAAGACAATGGCTGTGCATATCGTTTTGAAACTCTGGAATGCAATACTCTCATCTGGGTCTGGGGAGATGAATGCTTTATTAATATTCATTAGAAATCAGGCTGGCCACTGGTAGTCTCAATTAAATGTATACATGTAGGGTAAGATGCAAGCATGTGTTACCATGCTTTGTCATACCGTACTAGATTTTGCCATTCAAGCTAACAAACATTAGTTTTCAGTGTTACCATCAATCATGGATTTCCTTGTTCTTCTTAATCTCGTTTTTAATTAAATTACATCAGTATCAGCAGCATCGACACATGGAATCATTTCTCAACACTTCCAATCCCTTAAAAACATTTAAAAATATCTTCGGGGCACAAAGTTTGATTTCCTTTTTACAAAGGTTATGAATAAAGACTAGTAGTGGCCAGGCTACTTTCTAATGAATATTAATAAAGCATTCATCTTCCCCAGACCCAGATGAGAATATTGCATTCCAGAGTTTCCAATGGCGATATGCCAGCCATTGTCTATTGCTATTGTGTGTGGACAAGGCACACACTCTCACACACACCATTTGATTTCTGTACAGTTTCAGTTTTGTACAGGGGGTTGGATATTGAGCAAAATCTGAACCCTAACCTTTTAAATAAGCATAAATTACATAAAAATTATTATTGATATCGTATTCAAACGACCTCCACCAAAATGTCCACTCTTCAGCTATAACTCATACTCATGCCAGTATTATTTGGTGTATAGTTTTTGTGTTATTAAATACCAAAATCTTCTTTTTCTAATCATCATACTCAGTCGATATGGTTCAATTCACAGAAATAATATATCAATGTGTAATTAAGAGGGAAAATAATAAGCTTATAAACATGGCGTCCTCTGTGGTAAAGTCACAACTTCATTAAAATGGTCCAAATGACACGAAGGATT
>JZLH01S0466444.1:0-14230 GCA_001188425.1 Eucidaris tribuloides | reverse complement strand
TGGAGATTGTGTTATTCAATAGAAGGTCATTGTATGAATTGTAGGCTGAAGGAGGTTAACATCTGTATATCCTATATAGCTCAGCTGCATCAGTTCAGGCAATTGCAAAAGCTTAGATCATGAAGAGAGAGCTTTATTTGAAATTTTCATGCTTTCTCTTGCAAGAAAAAAGAACAAACAAAAAACAGCAAACGTGTTACTAAGTAAAAGCTTGAACTTGTAAGTATTTGCTGAAGTTTATTGATAAATTTGTAATAAAAGGACCTGAAATAGCCTGGGGTCCTAACAAGGGGCCCTAGCAACACCAAAAAAAAATAAATAAATAAATAACTATGTTAGAACTTTTTATCAAGACAATTAAAATATGTTTGTATTTCAAGGCTTACTTGTACATAGTTGTATTATTAGAAACACATAGAGATTACTTTTGTGTCTTTTCTCTGTCCATCTCTCAGGGTCCTTCAATTTCCTTGTGCTCAGATTGAATTTGATTAATTTCTAAATACATGTAGATACTATCTTTATATTGGCTACATTAAGAACACCTGTTTCTTGAATAAACTGACAAACTCACAGCTGTGTTGAGATACTGTGATTTCTACATAACATTTCCTTGATGAAGAAAGATGATCCTAAGTGAAGCAGCCGAAAATTATATATTGATAGACATTTTGAAGTGATTACTATCAAGCTACATACATCCACAAGAATGTGTCGTGCCCTGAGACAGAGGTACACACCCATTTGTCTGGTACTGGGTTCACAGGAGGTCAATATTCTGTGGTTTACTACTCCATGTGGCCTGTCAGAGGGGCGGGGTGCTAGCAGGGGCAGGGGAATGTAGATGTTTTGATCAGATACTTGTGAAGAATGGAATTATTCATTATGAAGTAAGACATGAATGCTTCCAAGTCAAGTAGAAATCCTTTCAAAAGAACAGAAAAAAGATGTTCTGGCATGTTAGAAGTGGTATACTTGACCAAGTACTACAAGGATATGGAAGAATACAAACAAATTGGGGGGGGGGAGGGGGCTTGAATCATTGTAGAAATATTTATATCAGTATTGATGGTTAAAGTTGTTGAATTACTCATGAACTCGTACTCAAAATCATGATTTTACGGAATGTCTGATCAAAAAAGATTGCAGTACAAACTCTATGAAATTTCAGACATTTTTTAGTAGCCTATTATGCAGGGTGCGACATAACCGCTTGCCCGATGGCCCGGGGCAAGTAAACATCACAGTCGGGCAAGCATTTTGGAGTGTCAACTAAAAATGCTTGCCCGAATCGGGCAAGTAATAATTTGCAAAGCAAATCTAAGTAAAGACCAAAACTGTATTGAAACAGAAATGAAATAAATAGCTGTTTTTACGGAGGAAACGCTGGCCAAAACATCGGCAATTATTTGCTCAAAATGCGTTCTGCAAAGACGCAAAATTAACGGGCGCAGTGCAGGAAGTCGGCATTTGTAGTATAGTAAGGCAGTGCAAGATCAGAGACATCTGCCTGGCCTGATAACTTGTCCAAGAAAACAATAAACATCGCGGAAAATTGTGGCAAGGATTGAAGAAATTACAGAAAGTATTCAGTGAAAAAATGACTAAGAGTAGCAGCAAAGGTAAGCAAAATGTTTCAAATCACCAGAAAATATATCACAGCCACCTCCAAAAACTTGGCAGTTTAGCCGACTTAGAAGATGCCCCGCCAGTCCGCAACATGTGTTAAATGTGTATGGTTTGTAATTTTTCAAAGTCTTAACTTGCGATATTGGGCGGGAATCTTTTGCACATGAAAATGATAAATCTGTACCATGAAATGTCCATAGGAATTCAAGAAATTAAATATTTGTGATATTATAAGTGGATTTTAAAGAAGGGATATCTGTGGTCAAAAAGATGCCACAATTATGCAAAGCCTGAAACATAGCTTAACATGACCCATTCATCACAGAAATCATCACCCCTGAACTCATGGGTTGTGAAAGGCAGGCATGGTGTCCCAGTTCACCTGGCTGAGTATAGGTTTTTAATGAAAACTTGTGTTACAAATACTTCCCCGAAGCTAGGTTACTCCTAATAAAATTCTGCATTAGGTATAATCATTTCAAAGATATTGAAATAAAGAAAGTGTATATAATTCTAAAGCAATTGGTGAAAGGGAAATGGAGTAATGACACTAAACTCTAAATTACACTGATCTATCATTTTTCAACATTTTTTTTTAGGTAAAGCCCGCAAGACCCAGGTTTGAGAATCAATTTATGCATTACGTAGAGATAATATATTTAAACTTGACCATAAGTTTTTAATGTCCACGTAAGTTAACTCTTGTTTATAGTGTTGATCTCCGGATGTGGCGGTAAATGACCACCCCCCCTCAGAGGCAGGGGGTTATTCCCCTTGATTTGAAGCTTATCTTTTTTTCCAAAAAATTTGTTGGCATTTGAGAAATTTATCAGCACCGAAATTATACCTAAAACACTTTTCTGGTATAAACACTTGAACAAATTTTTATCTGAAACATATATATCTGAAAATATGCTTCTCTACATACCAAAAGTTTCGTGAGTTACGGTGAGTTAATTCTATAACACATTCATTAACCTAGAACATCTTCATTAAGCACTTAACAAATTTAATATGAAAATCATAACCACGTTTAGTTTACATGTAGGCCTATGTTGAAAAATATCACAACCTCATCAAACAAACATTTTTTTATATAGAACAACTCTACGGTAAATCACCTAGAGTCATCAAAAATGGTAATCTAGCTGTGCTGTCTCCCCCCCCCCGGGGGCCCCCCAATCCAGCAACATAAAATCCTGCCACTATCACTTGTCTAGAAACACATTGTTAAATGCGTGTCATAATCTGTAAATATAGTGCATGAACATCAATTAATAAAAATTGATCATCATGATTTTTCATAAAATATATATCAAAGAATCATTTAATTGAAAATTTGTGAATGGATTATACCATATAGTATCATCTTTTAATGTATATCATCTATTACAATACATGTATTAATTCACACAAATCAATTAAATGTGTTATTTTTTCGGCAAGCAAAAATTTCATTGCGGCCAAAGCCATTGTTCGACATGTTATGAAAATTCACCTTTCCGCGCATCGGCAGTGGCATACGTGGCCAAAAAAATTATGTAGTCACCCTGTTAGCTATTCTCTATATCAATATGCTGTAAAAAGTGGCAATATGAAAGTTGATTACCTCTGTTTAAATTGTCAATATCACAAGTGGCAGATATACAATTTATAGTAATTTGAGCTTGAATTTGATTGAATTCCAAACGCTAAGAATTTGTTCCAGAATATATCTCTGTGAGATCATCAACAGATAAATTATGAAATGTCCTTATAAAGAGTACACCCAAAGTATGGAATAGATAGCACTAGCAAGTAGTTTGTTAGCGTCTTAAAAAAGAGATTGTGTTGTGTTTATAAGTGTTTGGTGAAGCAACCATGTGAGTAATATATATTCATCTTTAGTCAATAAAATTATACTTGCAACTGTAAAGGAAAGAGAAGAAACTCTTACATTAAAGAAAAGAGAAAAAATGTTGCGCCTTTCTATTATGATAACAGTAAACTGCAACCTGATAAATGTTTATAACGCAGAAGTTCATCCACCAACTGTCAGTGAAGAAAGTGGTTCTTTAAATGTCAGGGGTGATCTGGTGCAATGAGAAACAGATTTGGTCTGTTGTATCCAACTTCATGTGATATGGATAGTCTCTTTGGATTTGCCAGTAACCATGACAATACCAGTTCTTGTTGGTTTGTGTGACGCGTTGCTGTTGTGGATGCCTTGTTTACGAATGCCAAGGGAGTCTTAATACCTAGATGGTCCTTTGAAGTTGTAAATAACATTGATACATGTACATGTATGAAATGCATGTATGTTTCAAGGATTGGGAAACTATTTATGATTGACCACGGCAGCTATTTACCCATCGAAGACAGAGAACAAGATATCTTTTGCTGGGGTCTATGGAGAATGCATGGTATATTGAAATCAAATCTTCCCTCTCCAATGGGTTAATAACATGGTTCAGTCGAATGTATCATTTGACCATTGCAGATGCAATACTATGCAGTGTGTGCAAATTATCTTTGCTGCTTTATGCTTGAAACATTATTACCAACAAGAAGAAGAAAAAACAAAAATAGCAATAACAACAAGTCACAAAGTTAATTTTGTGGTGGTTTTGTAGAAAGTGACACTAACTACAAAACCACCACAAAACTTAATTCAAATACATTATGCATTTAAAAAAAGGTTTGTCGGTTACGTCTCAATTGTCACCTTGTAACTATAGTGTTGTTATTAATTAAAACTATGTAGTGCTAAAATGTTTATGTTGTACAAATGTGATTTACAATAATTATCAAATTAACTTAAAGAATGTTTTGCATATGGAGAATGATTTCAGGTCTTAAAGGCAAGGTTCACCCTGACATCAAGTTGGATTTAATAAAAGCAGAACAATGAGAGAAACATATTAGTGAAAGTTTGGTGAAACTCCACCAAAGAATAATAGAGTTATGAGGTATCAAAGTTTTAAATTTGTGACGTCAGATGCGAGCAGCTCCCCATACATCATGTAATATAAATTCCATGAATTGCCATTTTTAAGTGGTTCATGATAATTGAATGGGGGTTTTTCATAGAAGCATGTATGAAATAATGTTTCTGATAATATATTGAATGCACAGGTGAAATCATTTTCAAATTTCTGAGAAAACGGCACTTTTATTAAATTTATATCACATGACATATGGGGAGCTGCTCGCATGTGACGTCACAAATTTAAAAGTTTAAACTTCCATAACTCTGTTATTCTTCGGTGGATTTTCGTCAAACTTTCATTAATATGTTTCTCTCACTGTTCTGCTTTTATTAAAACCAACTTGGTGTTAGGGTGAACCTTGCCTTTAATAGCTAGAAGTTTTTCCTTTCCAGTAGAGCTTTCCTTGAGTAGATCTGTGGTAATCTTAGATGAATTTTAAAGCAAAATTAAAAACTGTTCAGTACATATGTTTTCAGGAAAGTGGTTCATGTCATCAATTAAATTTATGGTTGACTGTTCAATAGATTTCAAAGTGTGTTAATTATTTTTGCTTCAATTTTCCTTGTGTTATTTGCAGGTCAAAATCTTCCCAAGGACTTGCGGCGTTACCTCAACCTGAGGATGCCCAAAGGATCAGTGGACCATGATCTCCAGCAGACGATACGTGAAAATCTCTATGTTCGCACAGTGCCTTGTAAGTTGGTCAAATTTTCACAAATTTTCACAGATGCTGAAATAAGATTCAGATTCAGATTAAGTAATATTTTGTAGTAATGAAAGTATATTTTTTTGCAGCTTTTGTAGAAGAGTACACCTAACTCTAAACAGGGGCGGATCCAGAAATTTGAGAAGGGGGGGGGGCAGGCCCATGCCCCTGTTTTGCTGAAAATCTGTGAAAATCCCTGTCAAAATGATACAGATTTGAACAAAAAAATGTAGACCCTGCCTACCCTGCACCCTCCTCCCCCACCCCCACCCCCTACAATTCTGCCCCTGTCTGAATACTCATTGTGAGCAATTATGAGGTTAGTGAGTGTTCATTTCTTATTTTCCCTGACCTGTGTGTTTAAACTTGAAAATAAAGTGACATTTCTTACATGAGTGCCATGGGCATTTGGTATTTGTAGGGTGGAAATACGTGAACCAGTTTCCTTGTAGTAAAATGTTAGTATTCAAGAAGTGAATACTCAGCTTCATTACTGATACAAATGCAATCAAGAAAATGGTACAACATATGAAGTGAAGTTACAGTGCGAGCAGTCACACCACATCAGTAACATGAATTTAAGCACTACAAAATTCATTCATGCAGATTTGTTCAAGTCAGATACAGAAGTTCACATCTGATTTAGAAGAGTGTTTGTGATGAATTAAACTCCCTGATAAATTTTGTATCTCTTCTCTCTTATGTAATTATTGGTTTCCCATTGATTGGTGAAATGGGGAGTGAGTAAGATACTAAAACATACATCATCCATTTAAAGATTTGTAATACACAGAAATTATTTTTATTACTGGGAGTCACCACATGGGAGAAAACATTAGATTTTGCCTAAAGGTTTGGTGAAAATCCCAAACTCGATCAATCCAACAAGTTACTACCAATCATGAATTAATGATTGGACACAAAGACCTTATTGCTGGGTCAGTTGATTTGACTTGACACTTCAATTTGTACATTTTAGCATGCCTGTTTGGTATCTTCCACAAGGGATAAGCAGTGCTTGGGGGATGTAAGATATTAATGAGTCAAGCAGCTCTTGAGATGTCCCTCCGTCTGTGCTTTAACATTTGATGGAGGAGGAAGGAATGTAGTTGGATTTAGCAAAAAGGCATCCTATCGGGAATAAGATAGTGTGTATACTTATGCTCCAGACACTTACTCAACACACTTCTCAGCACAATTCATGTAGGATAATTTTGTTGTCTTAGCACAAAAATTGTGTCAAGAAGTTTGGATCAATATTCCAACGTTGAGGTTAAAAAATACAAGACTCTTATTGAGCAGTTATAGTTAGAGCCATCTTTGTACATTGCACTCCTACAATGTGTTATATTGTGATTGAAGAATTTTACAAAATGTTTAGGCCCTGCATTTAAAATTTACGTTCACATTAAAGGTAAGTGACATGATTGGAAACATTTGAAAATGCCTCAAGAACCAAATGAGTTGAAATATGTACCAACTATGCACTAGCAGGAGTGGATCTCCCACCTGGGAGGATTTGTCTGTAATTTGTTTACTTACGGAGAATCAAGCATAAACATAGGAGTATTTCAATTTTCTCCGGTACAATGAAAATAAGCCCCATAGAGAGCCACACAGCAGGTTTCCCTGCTTCGAGTGATATTGACATTGTTTATTTTAGAATGAGTCAATGTTTGACTACAAGATTTCCACAGGAAAATCCTTGCATAATTTACTTGATTCCAGAGTAGTTTCAGCCCAAGTTGAGGACTACCCCCAATCATGTCATTTACCTTTATCTTTCACATGTAAACATACATTTTGCATGTAGGCTTACACTGTATAGTATACAGACATTGGTCACAGTATCAAAGATTTTGTTTTTATAATATGTTCAGTATCTGAAATTAATTTTCTATAATGCCAGGAACATTCAGGAGAGGTCGTGATATTTGGATATTCTGTGTTACAGAAGTTCCTGTATGAATTTATGATTCCCTGTCAGTACAGTGCATTCTTGTTATAAAGAACACTGATATAACAAAATTTCATTATAAAGAAGTAAAATCTCTGGTCCCATATCTTGGATTTCCTTTGTATTTTATTGTTTTTGCAACCCTGATATAAAGAAATTTCATTAAAAAGAAACAATTTCATGGGTCCCAAGGACTTCGTTATAATGAGAGTGCACTGTATTTATTTATTTATTCAATATTCATACCGACCTGTTCACATGGACAATATCTGTAAGATCAGTTTATACATCTTGGAATATTCAACCTCTGTGACTGGGGACCCACAAAGTGGGAATGTCAAAATATGTCCTACCGATTGATCTCTGTTATTCATCAGGCTTTATGATGGCTGTACAGAGGTAGACATGTTGCATTCCAAAATTCCCTAAGTACATGTATCAAACTTCTGACCTCCCCCCCCCCACCTAAAAAAGAGAAGAATTTGCAGGAAAGGCTTGGCTGCACGCAATATTTTCCTTGTCATGTCTAGTTGCTACTTCTGTGGTATAATTACCCATTTTATATTAATCATCCCATCATATTCTATTTATAAAGATGAATTTGCCTCAGGCAGTGCAATGGATCAGAACAATTAGATCTGTGTCAAACAGTGGGGGCTTCACAAATATGTGTGTTACATCAGGGGAGACCTGTCGGTTTGGAAGGAAATTGGACCAACGTGCACCCAAGAACATTTGAAAGGAATCTGCAAAAATATGTATCTCAGTCTAATTCAAGGTTGAAGAGATCTGTGATGATATGTAAAATATGTTGGAAACTTGGCAAGCATGAAAAGTAAAACTGAAAATTGTGTCAGTCCATTCACCCCTAAGAGGGCTAGAGGTAAAGCCAGGGAATAAATTTCCAAGTTTCGCATCAGAATTTACAACACATTTTTGATGTTATTGCTAAAAAAATGTGCAGAACTGGGAAAATTTGAACGAAGTTATTATCTTTGTCTGAAATTGCTCATTGCATTCAAGATGGTCCATGGAAGCCAAAAATAGAGTTGTTTGTGCATACATGTATATTTCAGTGTAAGGATATATCACAGAAGAGTGCAGACCATGGAAATCTTTCATTAATATGTCATTCAATTATAATTGTATCATTTGTATGCATGTTCAGTTCACTAACAGTTCAGTCTGTCAGTCAGTCAGTCAAGTGTAAGAGAACTGAATTTGGGATGAATTCCTTTGTGCATCATTACCCTGGGGAGTTGTCTGTATATTTTGTTAACTTTCTGACCTTTTTGGTCGTTATGTGAACATTCTGCAAAATTCTTTGCTATCATTGTTTTACTTGGTGTTATGCTTTCAAGACTAAGTATTGTTATGACTTGATTCATACATATTATATATAATTATGATTGTAAAATTCCATACTATTGCCCTGATGTAACAATATGGAAAGAATCTATAGGCCTACTGATTGAACTATATATTCACATTATTGATATGATGTACTCCTATGATCTCGGTCATTTATGGTGATGTAGCTATAACTACAACAAATTAGAAGTTGATTCTATGTTTAGAATCATTATCCAGAGATTTAGATATGTACACATGGTCTATATCCTCAATATTAATGAAATTGCTTAATCACAGCATGAAAATCCCAGCACCAAAATCTGATGACAAAATAAAAATGTGTATTTTCAACAATCCTCCCAAGAGAAAATCACTTTGATTAATGGTGATATTTATCAAGTGTATTTTCAATCATTTCTCCATAATGGTGTATACATGTTACAACGTATACATGCATTTTCATCAATTATCACCACAAATTGTATTCCTTGACTACCAGACAGCTCCAAAACATTTTATATTAAATTGAAAGATGTTTTCAGTTTGTTTTGATATCTAACATGCATTGGAGTGAAGTCAGTGATAAGGCACTTTATCACCCTGCTTATCTATAGGCTAACTGACCAAGGTATCCAGAGATTCTGTGTACTGTAAAGTGACCTGAAGATGCTTTGGTTAAGGTCATCTATGGACTGAAACTAACCCATTGACCTTGTGGCTATGCCACACCAGTATGATTTAGACCCCAAGGCTAGTAAACCCATGTAATACCTACATGTACCCCCAGCCAGGTTATCTTGAAGGAGAGGTGACCTTAGGAGACCTTTTGATTAGCCTTGATGCTCCAGCCTCTTATTGCATTATCTGGTTGAACTTGTATACTACATCATTGAAATGACATGACATTTTATTTCTAAGAAATTATGTATCTTCATAAATGAAAAAGGTTAATGGTCAATTTGAGACTATTCATATTTGAGATAAAGCTAGAATTTTGTAATGCTGATTCACAAAATCTGCCTTTAGTGCACCCTCCCTAAAAATATTATGTGTCCTACATGTAAATTTTAATTCCTTTTTTTCCATCTGTGGTAATTATTCAAATGAACCAAGTTAAAGTGAAGGTGAGTTATTGTTTTGCATCGTAATTATTAGATAAGAATCATCCGAAACAAGGTATAGGCCTAGTGGTTTTACAAATGATGAATTCACATAATCCATTAAAGGCCAGGTTCACCCTGACAACAACTTGGTTTTAATAAAAGCATAACAATGAGAGAAACACATGAATGAAAGTTCGGCGAAAATCCACCAAAAAATAGCGGAGTTAACTTATGAAATTTCAAAGTTTCAATTTTGTGACGTTACATGCGAACAGCTCCCCTATTGCCATGTAATATAAAATCTAGTATAAAGTGCCATTTTCTCAGAAAATGGAAAATGATATCACCTGTACATTCAATATATGATTATAAACATTATTTCAATCATGATTCTATGAAAAAAAATCCATTCAATTATCATGAACCTATAAAAAGTGGCAATTTATTGAATTAATATTAAATGACATATGGGGAGCTGCTCGTATGTGACGTCACAAAATGAAAACTTTGAAACATCATAACTCCTCTATTTTTTTTGGTGGATTTTCGCCAAACTTTCATTAATATGTTTCTCTCATTGTTTTCCTTTTATTCAAACCAAGTTTTCGTCAGGGTGAACCTTACCTTTAAATCTCCAAAATTTATACAGAGCTGGTCGTATGATATTGTCAAGTAAACATAGACACTCATCCATCCACATCTACTGTACATGTACAGTGTACTTGAAGTAGCAATCTGCCAATCTCACACACTATGGACTTCTCTTCCGTGCTGTAGCCCCAGCTTCTGGGAAGCAGTCAGCTACATGTGCATCAGATTCTGTAATTTCCTAATAACACCCAGCAGCTTTTCTGCAGTGCAGCTGTACTGTAGGCTATATTGCCCAGAACAATAGAATGAGCTTACCAGCAGTTCTTTTTTTTCCTTAGATTTTTTTTAACCTTCCCTGAATACATACATGTATAACAGTATTGGATTTGGGTGGAACAAAGGCTTGGAGGTATCACTGACTTGGTTTTGTTATCAAACTGGAGGTATTGTATTGGTTTCTTATAAGTTTGGTGGTGATATCACTGATGTGTCAGCCATCTCACTAGATGTCCATGGATTGCTGACTTGAGCCAACTATTATGCACCAGTTACTCAAAGGTAGATGTTAGTGGGCTACGTATGGGTGAGTTTAGGGTGACACGTCACTCAAGACAAGCCTCTTGGTCTTGGGGTCAAATTGAAGTGCATTTCTACAGTAACTACGGTTGAAGTAGTTGTAGTTGTATTACGTAGTTGTACTATGGGCCATATGTGTTAACTGTGTTTGTTCCATTCACGTCAACTCCTACATCAAATATATATCACAAGTTTGTTTCAACATGAAACTTTATGAGGAACTGGCAACTTAATTATGAAATACCTAAACTATATACCAGGGTGTAGCATACATTACAGTTGTGCAGTTAGGCTATATATGAAAGCAACACAATACTAGTTTGTGTTGAAATTATGATGTATTCACAATCATTCTTTTGAAATGTTTTATTACTGAGCTGTGATGAATTTCCTAACAATGTTATTTTCCCCCCTTTAAGTGGCCATATTATTTTAAGAAGCCCAAATTAGACAAATGTCAAATATTTCTTATGTGATGTGAAGAGTTACTATATTTGATACACCTGTAGAATTACAAAATAAAGATTATCAGTACTAAAAAAAATGACTCTGCTCTGCATTTGTGCAAACATTTTGTAGTATATTTATCATACAAACAAAAAATCTTACTTTTTCATTCTTGCAGGTACCACAAGACCCCCACGGGATGGAGAGGTAGATGGGGTGGACTACAAGTTCTTATCCGTGAATGAATTCCTGGCTCTAGAAAAGAGTGGCCACCTTCTGGAGAGTGGTGTGTTTGAAGGTATGAAATCTTTAATCTTGTTTGACTTCTCCCTAAGTTTTAACCGGATTGTATAAAGGTGTACAGAAGTCAAACTTTCAAGTACCGGTATAATTCAATCCTGTTGATGCATGCTGTAGCATTCATATTTCAGTATTGTGTAATCATGAAATTGCCAAAAAGAAGTCAAAGTTTAAAAGGAAGACTGAATATTTATATTGTAAGTTTAGAGTGAAACGTGCTAATTTGATTTGTCATGAGAGAGGAGAATGTGAATGTTGTTGACATTGTACAGCATTAATGATTAGCATTGATACGGTTCTATAGGTAAATGTAGGTACTGACCAATAAATGATAGAAGAAGAGGCATGATGTACAGACATATTTTTTTTTTTCGGGGTGGGGTTGAGATGGGGGGAGGGGCAGTCATGTAAATTACTTGTTGATTTGTTGAATATTAATCCAATTGTCTACATGTAAGTCAACTGCTGATTCACCTTTGAAACGTCGTAGCATAGCTCCATGGTCCTAGTGACTTCCTGTCTTTTCTTGTGGTATGATCATGATTCAAAACAACTTTCTAGCTTTGCGGACAGTCTCATTCACCCATGATCTAAAGCCTGATTTCATTTTTTCTGAGATATAGATTTAAAGGCATTGCATAACAATGTTTCCAGTTTAAAAAATCTGAGCTACATGATTCCCCCTGCTACCAGTGTTTCTGATATGGTCTAAAAATGAAGCCCTGAAAAAAATTGCAGTTTAAAACGATCATTAAGTGTTTTAAAAAAGTGAAAATCATTGAGAGACCATTTCAGCTTTCCCCCATAGACTGCTGTGTTGCAGAATTTCCTATCGGCCAAGAATATATTAATTTGCCAAATTTGTATCTGCACAAATTGTACTAATGACAGCATAACTGTCCGAACTTTTGTGTTCTAGGGTGTTTATTTGTCCATTCAAACACTGTCAAATATGTGAGATAGCAAAGTTCGACAATTTTTTAAACGGGTCTTCCACAGAGTTATATAGCGTCTTTAAGTATCATGAAGTGATGATGATAATCATGAGAAATTATGATTATGATGTTGATGGTATGATGAGGGTGATGATGATGATAATGACAACATCTGAGGAGGAGGATAATTATTGGTGATGAGGATGATAACAATGTCTGATGGTAGTAATGAGGAAGATGATAATGGTGACGATGATGATGATGTTGATGTTGATGGTAATGATGATGGTGATGGTGACATCTGATGGTGGTGATGATGATGGTGATGATGGTGATGGTGATGTTGGTGATGATGGTGATGGTGATGTTGGTGATGATGAGTATAATTCTCATGTCAATTATGATAATAATGCTAATGATGTTGTCAATGATAATAGTGATGACGTTGATGATGAAGATTGTGATGAGAAATGATGATGATGATGATGATGATGATGATGATGATGATGATAATGTGGTGATTATGATGGTAATAAAGTTAACCAGTTCATGGCTTACATCTCAAATTTTCTCATTTGTTTTATTGTAGTATTAAGGTTATATGGTACCAGAAATCAATGGCATAGTGTAGCATTTTTATCCAATTACTGTAGACCTACTGAAAGTACTTTCCTTCCCACATGAACATGTGATGACATGCAAGTGGGTGTTGAGTGGATGTTGGATTGTGACAGAAATGAATGGGATTTGCTTGACAACAAAAAGAGTGCAGCAGTGATGTTACAATGCAAGCCTGAAGGCAGGATGTGCTGTTACTCCTGTTAAAAAGCATTTCTGCGGAACCTACTGAGCCGTTTGTTTCTTCAGTAGTAATGAATACTGCAATGATTGTGATCCCTTTGGTTGATCAGATAATACCCACCCACGTTTGGATGCCATGCTTAGAATCAGCAGCTTTCTTATTTCATGGAACCAAATGCCTTTCAGTTCCATTCTATTCTGAGATCTAGTTTATGTCCAGTTCACAAACAATATTCATGGTGAGCTCACCGAGCAATTCTGTGACATCACAGTTGAAATGGAAATGGAGGTATTGTGACCAACCAACATTACTGTCAGTGGTTGAATAGCCTTTGAGTGATGAGGAGGGTTAGGATAGAATGCAGCAATTAGTGTCGTTAAGCCATTGCACGAGAGCCATCTTATGGTACACCTGTGCACTGTAATTTGTTTGTGTGGTAACTGAGTCAAAGTCAAATTGAGTAGTTTGCATTGAAGGTAGAGTAATTGTGTTATCTCAACAACCTCAATGTGATGTAAATATTTTTGAAAATATATCATATGGTCTTCAGTTCGTGCAGCTAGCACCCGATGAGGCTGTACTATAACAAGCAGTCACTAAATTTCATCAGAATTCACATTTTCTCCTATCAAACACATGATTGGATTTAGACCAAACTTGGCAGGAATGATCCTCAGGGGAAGGGGATTCAAGGTTCTGTGTGGTATACCTGGATGTACCCAGGGGCAGGGCCAATGTCCCAATGGCCCAAACTGTGTAGGCCTAAATGTAAAACATTGTTGTTTCTATCTCCAAAAGTGTGGCAGCCAAGTTCTATTGTGTGTTGATACCCTGATATTAAAGGGAGAAGGCACCGGCAACT
>JZLH01S0466410.1:75054-86752 GCA_001188425.1 Eucidaris tribuloides | reverse complement strand
AATTTACACTTTCCCCAATATGTTGCAATACTGCCTTTTCCCGGATGGAAAAGTCATAACAAGTAGGATGTCATTTTAAAGAAAATTAATAATCGTCCTGATAATGATACCAAGCAGGCCTTGATTACTACTATGAACAAAGTTGTTCATGAACAACAAGTCTTGCCTGATTTCGCGATCAATAAAACATGCAACATGACCTTTTGAACCCTAGATGACCTTTGACCATTTGACCCCTAGATTACCTTAGACCTCTCCATCCTCATCAACAAAAAGTGGTATTTACCCACTTATCATTTGTTCCAAGTTTAAACACAATTAATGACCAAAAAAAAATGAGCAAAAGTTACCTTTTGACTCCTATAAAAATATTAAAATATTAAACTTATCACACCTAAATGTACATTGCTGTGGTGTGTGATGAAGTTTTATCACACTCCATACCGACTGAATGACTAGTTTAAGTTGAACAAAATTGATGCAGAAATACATCATTTGACATTTTGACCCCTCGATGACCTTTGACCCCTCCATCCTCATCAACAAAAATGTGGTATTACCCACTGATCATTTGTTCCAAGTTTAAACACAATTAATGACCCCAAAAAATGAGCAAAAGTTACCTTTTGACTCCTATAAAAATATTAAAATATTAAACTAATCACACCTAAATGTACAATGTTGTGGTGTGTGATGTAGTTCTATCACACTCCATACCGACTGAATGACTTCCCACAATCTTGGCATCAAACCACATTTGTTTCTCTCATGAACATACATAGACAAAATATGTAGAAAGTGGTTGTGCCCCTCCCCAACCCCTTCCAAAAAATACTCACTTCTTTTAGTGGACCATCATACTTACAGTATGTGTCCATAATTTGCACTCCCCGAAATGAGCCTTTTGGGTAAATAAGCTAAAATCATTTGTAATATTATATCAAGATTCATAGGAATCTTCACCTCTCACAAAAGCCTGCAAGGTAAATAGCAGGATTAGAAGTAGTCTTGGGGTAAAACTATTTTAGAAATGAGTAATCTATGCAAGAATTCAGCTGTGAAAATTTTGTAGTCAAATGTAGACTCATTTTAAAAGGACTACCATCAGTATCTGTTGTGACAGGCAGACTTGTTGTGTATCTTTCTATGGAATCAATTTCAATCAGGGCACGCTGAATGAAAGTAATTCACTACTGGTATGTTCATGTTTGATTCTCCTTAAAGGCAGGGAGTCATTTGCAGCACTCCTGGAATACAGAAAAACATCACTTAAACCCTTACGCCATTTGTGACGGAGATGTCTGTGAAACCTGAAATCAATTAAAGGTATTGGCTAACATTTACCACAGTTAAAAAATCTGAGGTACATGATTCCCCATGCTACCATTGTCTTTGACAAGGTCTAAAATGACGCCCTGAAAAAAATTGTATTTCAAAATGATTATTTAGTGCTTTAAAAAAGTGAAAATCGTAAGTTGACCGGATTCACCTGCCCATTTTCTCCCATAGACTTACTGTGTGTATACCTAGGCTTTTAAACTCGCCCCAAGTTTTAATTGTTTATTCATGCATAACTTGCCATTGGCAGTGTAACTTTCCAAACTTTTTTATTCTAGGGTGTTTATTTGTCCATATGAACACTACTATGTCGTTCAGATATCAAAATTTGACAATTTCTTAAAATTGAAGCTTCACAATGTTTGCCTATCACTTTAATTACGTAGAATTTGAAAAGTGCACCAAATAATGGAACAAAGAGTAACTTATTTCATTGCTGACAGAGTGTGTTCAATGAGATTACCTTCATGGCTGAATGCTTTATCATACTTGACACCGATATGTTTTCTCTCCACTGTGTATTCTCATGTACGTAACAACATTAGACTTATTGATGAATGCTTAACCACATTGCTGACAGTGGTATTGGGTTTATTCTCCAGTGTGTATTCTCTTGTGTTCAATGAAATAACTCCTACATCTGAATGCTTTATCACACACTTTCTACTGATATGGCTTTGCTCCAGAGTGTGTTCTCATGTGCCTTACAAAATCAGAGCTATGGTTTCTCTCCAGTGTGTGTCCTCATGTGTTTAGCAAGAGCAGAAGGATCCGAGAAAGCTTTCCCACCATCCCAACACAGGTGAGGCTTTTCTCCTGTGTGAGTTCTCATGTGCCTAACAAGATCACCTTTACTAGTGAACAGTCTTTGACATTGCTGGCATTGGTGTGGTTTCTCTCCAGTGTGTATTCTCATGTGCTGAATGAGATTACTCTTAACGTTGAATGCTTTATCACACACCTGGCACTGATATGGTTTCTCTCCAGTGTGTATTCTTATGTGTGCCATGAGACTACTTTTACGGCTGAATGCTTTATCACACACTTGACACTGATATGTTTTGTCATCAGTGTGTATCCTCATGTGTTTAGCAAGAGCAGAATGATCTGAGAAAACTTTCCCACAATCCTGACACAGGTGAAGTTTTTCTCCTGTGTGCATTCTCTTGTGTGTAATGAAATTACTCCTATGTCTGAATGCTTTATCACACACTTGACAATGATATGGCTTTTCTCCGGTGTGTGTTCTCATGTGTTGAATGAAGGCATCATGAGACTTGAATGTTTTACCACATTGCTGGCAGTGGTGTGGTTTCTCTCCAGTATGTGTTCTCATGTGTCGAATGAGATTACATTTTCTACTACATGCTTTATGACACACTTGACATTGACAAGGCTTTTCTCCAGCATGTATTGTCATATGTTCAACATCAGAGCAATTGATAAAGGCTTCATCACACAAAGGACACTCATATGTTTTTTCTTCAGATACATCACCTGATCGTTCATCACAAGCCACAGATTTGTACACATTCCTATCAGGTATTGCTTGAATCCTATTTTTAACCTTTTCACTGAAAGTATTTCCAATTTGCTGTTTATTACATGGTCTTCCTGCTTCATCACCCCCTACAGACTGACCTCTTTGGCTAGATACACCATCACATGTGGGAGATGCAGAACCAGAAATGCCTGAAGGAAATATAGAAATATAATTACAAATTACACATCAGGGAAAAGGAATAGCAAATAAGGTCATGATCCAAGTATTCTAAGATGTTTAGCAGATTTCTATTACTGCAATGTGCCTGTCAGCTGTTACTTTATAAAGAACTAGTTATGAACTTCGCTGTACAGAGTGTATAAACACAAGGTGATAGCCAAAATGTGCCTCGCCCAGTTTTGCATACTAGTACATGACAATTAAGAATAATTTGTGTGTACTTGGGCTCAAAGAGATTGTTGACCCATGCTTGTGACCTTTGACCTCATGGTGACTTTCAGCTCACTCTGAGAAATCCACCACCCAAATTCGGCCCAACTGAGCACATGGGTGCAAAGTTATGGGCCATAATAGAAACTTGCTCACAAAATGTAACATTGGGCCCAAAAAAGATCATTGACCCCTGCCAGTGACTTTTGACCATGTGGTGACCTTCACATTCTTCCACATCTGAAAATGGGCTGTATGATCACCCTTCTATCAAGTTTGATTGAGATTGGAGCACTAAACAGAGAGTTATTTCAAGTTTTTGTAAGTATAACGAATGGATGACAGACAGACAGACAGATGCCGAAGTGACCCTTTAATCTCCCTCCACCTCAGTGGGCTCAACAAAATCTGACTCAGAGCCTTTCTTACGTTCTCATACCAATGAGATCAAATCAGACATGTATGAGGCCTTGTGAATTTGGATCTTTGAACTTCCGGAATCAAACATTTATCAATATCTTGTAATACATACTTCACCCAAGTAACAATAAAATCCAACAGGATATTCTCGAGTTCTGTCCCTAATGAGCCCAAATCAGACATTTTAGGCCTTGTGACCTTTGACCTTTCAATTCCAAAATCGAATCAGTTCATTATTGCCTCACATACTTGGTACCAGTTTCATCAAAATCTGATCCGCTGTTTTGTTATCGTGGCAACAAAAATCTGTAATGGACGGTTGGATGGAGGGACATAAGCACGCACACATGGACCACCAAAAACATGACACCTTGGATAAACTCTGAGCAAAACTGTTCTGGTGTGCAAGTCAATAAGACAATCTTTAAGAACAGAATCCTGAGAGCAATATGTTACATAATAGCCATGAGTTACCCTTCTCTGTGTCGTTCTCTATCTTAATTTCATATATCTTCAATTCAGATGATTGTCTTGGAATGTCTTCCACCACCGTATCACTTGGTGATTCTGTCTCCTCATCTTGGCTCTGTCTATCTGCTGTGATCCAGCAGGTACTCTCTGAATCTAGAAAGACAAAGAAGTATAGACATCGATCTTTATTCATATAAACAAAAGCCAAATGATAACTTTCTGTGGTACTGTAAACGGTATCTGCAGCCCCCCCCCCCCAAAAAAAAAATGGTCAGGAACCAAAAATTTCCACATTTTCAGTACAGAATCATTCTCAAGTAGATGCCTATTTTCATGCACATACATGTATGCTAGATTTTGACATGTCTTTGATGTACAATACTTGTGGAGAAATGCAAAACAAAATGCAGAATGTGTGCCAGATCTTGTGTGTGATGTGATGGCTCAATGGGTGATTGTTTTGGATTAGTGTTCGTGTTAGTGTTATCTTAACAATAACACGAGCGTCGAGCGTTAATCCGAAACTTGAAATTGATCCATGTTAGCGAGTTGACCCCGAAATTATGACACACTTCTGGAAGTTAGTGTTGTAGATAGTGTTGACAATCGTCTGCTGAACTGAGCTGGGTTGCTGGTGTTAGCGATTTAAATGCGTTTGTCCCATTCACTAACACTAGCCCCTAGGGATTAAGGAAATCACCATTTCAAGTTCGTTGTTAGTGTTAGTGTTATTTTTGTCTTGGCTCACTCAGCTGGGTCGCGCAGCTGTACGTGTAATGTGTATGGCAACGCGATGGCGCATGGTAAGCGGCAAGAAAAATTACAATATTTTAGACTGTGAAAGAACTAAGACATAATGAAATGAGTCAAATACTGGGGTGTACATGAAATTACAAGGGAAGTACATGCCTTTCCGGAGTTTCCGCACAGTGTTACATTTGTAGTACGATTGTTTAAATTTCATCAAGAAATTACACTTCTTCAGGTTTTTGGCGGGTTTCATGTACGTCGAACAAGGGATGTGATGTCATGCTCGTGTTAACACTCCTGTTAAGCTATCGGTTACAGAATCGATAGTGGCCATTAATCCGAGTCGCAGTGTTGGAGTTCGGTTTAAGGGCTGTTGACGTCTACTTACACTAACAATAACACTAATCCAAAACTTGAAATCACCCAATGATCACATGCCGCGCTTCAAGCTGCAAAAAATGCTGTAGGTAAAGGTTTCAAAGAGTCCATCCACACGATTCCCAACAAGCACCAAGATTTTTTCTAAGAAATGTACTGCTGTAATGTTAAAGGTAAATGACATGATTGGGGGGTAGTCCTCAAGTGGGGTGAAACTATTCTGCAATCAAGTACAGTGTGCAAGGATTCCACTGTGAGAATTTGGTAGTAAAAAATTGACCCATACTACAATAGCTTCTATCTCCATACTCTGTATACTCTTGTGTACGGTTCTATGGAATGTATTTTTATTGAGGCTCCAGAGAAACTAAATGCTTATATTTGTATGTTCATGCTTGATTCGGCTTTAGTAAACAAATTCAAAATAAATCCTTCCAAGTTCCAGCTACGAGATTCACTCCAGATGGTGTATCCATTGACATACCTTTCAACCAATTTGGTTCAAGAGGCATTTTTTTTTGTTTCTCCCAATCATGTCACTCCCCTTTAACATGTTTACATGTACAGCCAAGCTAAAAGATCAAACAAAATGATTATGCAGCGATCAAAAGGACATACATATATTGAAATTATTTCTTGTTAAAATCTTTACACAACTTACTGCTGTCCGAGTCCCACTCTTCCTTGATTTTCATTCCCTGCCATTCTGCTATTTCTCTTGGTATGGCCTCCACCATGGTGTTACTTGTACTTGGTAATTCCAACTCAACCTGGCTACATGTACATGTAGGTTCTTCCTTGACTTCCATTCCCTACCATCCTGCTGTTTCTCTTGGTATAGCATCTACATGTACCGTAGTGTTACTTGGTAATTCTAAGTCATCCTGGGTACATGTAGATTCTTCCTTGACTTCAATTTTCTGCCATCCTGCCGTTTCTGTTGGTATGGCATCTACCATGGCGTTACTTGGTGATTCCAACTCATCCTCGCTAGATTCCTTCTTGATAATGATGCTCAATCCATGGTCTCCATCTACAAATGAAAAACATATGTCAGAATTTAGGGCCTTGGGTATTTGTTCCAAAGTTTATTCATCTTGTCGCTGCTAGCAAGCAGGGATGGTAGTGTCGCTGTTTGAAAAGCAGTAGATGACAAGTGATTAAATAACAATGATGAAAATTTGGTTAATTATAAAGCCCAATCAGGTCCATAAAAAAAAAACGCTCATGGCGCTGCAGACAAAAATTGTGAAAAGACAAACAAAAAAACACTGGTTGCCGGCACCGTATCAATACCGGCAACCAGTGATGGCCTGGTGGTATTGTCACAGCCCGGATAGCTGTACACGCGGGTTCGAAACCTGGTTCATTTTTTCTGACATGTTTGTTAAAATCATGGATCAGCAGTTGCGATCTAAAATACAGAGAGAGACAAATGAGAAATCTATTATATCGTATTTTCACCTCTCTGAATAATCCCTTTCATTTAATAATAATTGCTGATTTATTATGTTGTACCATTTACACTTGAAGTGTCCATAAATATTTGTCTGATTTTCTTCAATTTTCAATAATCTATTCCTCTGATTTGTCTACTTTTAATCAGAACACTGTCCCTCAAACTGCACTCCCCTTTAAGTAATCCACATGCAATCAATAGTATCAGACAATCAAATTCTCCCAGGCAACCAACGATATGCCATTCAGAGTGTCTACATGCTAGATTGCAGATCATCCATACACCAATTTCTATTTGAAGAGTGTAGAATAAGAAGTACTTAGGTCACATTTTGGCCAAATTGAGTTAGTGATTGTTGTTAAGTCATTACATGCTGGGAAATTTTTTAATCAAGGACATTCCAATATAATATACACAATTATGTGTTTTTGACATTCATTTATTCGAGAAATGTGTTTGTTTTCCTAAGTCCCTTGTTTTTATTAGAATTACTCTAGTCCATAATATTGATTTTTGGAAATGACAAGTGTGACAATTTTTTATTTTTTCCTACATTCATCTTTTATTGTGTCAATTGACTTCACCAAGATTGGATGAACAACTCAAACAATTGTAATTTGTACACAAATTTGAAAACTTTGAGCCTTTGTCTCTCAAAAGCACTACATGTATTATGTGACTTCAGTACTTCTCACTCTATAGTCTTCATTTAAATCATCTATGGTTGTTTGTTATTGCTATTCAATTTCTACGACATATCCTGTTTTCGTGTTTGTAAGTGATTTTTTTAATTGTTGCAGTATAGATTTTTCTTTGTTTTAAAAATGGAAAGGGTAAGCTGTTCACTGCTTCCAGGTTTCCTCGTATCTTTCCACAAACTAAAAAATAAACTCAATTTGTAAACAATTTGCAGGTGTCTATTCAATGTACAGACACTTTATCATTTGTTCTACTCATGTACATAACATTTTCAATTTCATAAATAGGGTTGAAATGAAATAAACACATCACCATTCATTCAAGTTACCATTCTGTGTGTCCCATTCCGTCTTCACTTGAATTTCCTGCCATCCTGGAGTTTCCCTCAGGACGCCATGCACTGCCATGTCATTTTGTGATGCATGCTTCTCAATTTTACAGTCTTCGTTCATTTTGATGCCCAGTTATCACTTGGATCAACATAAGGTAATTAGACATTCAATGCTACGATTCAAAATTATTATGTAAAGAAGCAGGGATACCATTTTCAAATACTTCAAAAAAAGTGGTGCAAACTTTATTTATGGACTTTGACAGCCTACACTGCACACCTGCTAATGGCACAGTACATCTTTGGAAAAATATGGCAATTATGTCGGAAATAAGACGCCGGAAAGAATCTTCCCCCGTTTCCTTTAGAAGCAGATGTCGATAATTTACAAACATTGGTGTAACGTACAGCTAGATAAAATACAATTTTCAGTTTCATTTACATTTGACTATTGAATGTGTTCATATTTCTGAGCTGACAAAAGTTAAACAAAATTCACCTCATGATAGTTGTAACGTAAGATTCCACATCCATCAGGATTCATCAGGTTCATTGTGAATAAGCTAATACAAAATCCTTCGCCAGGCTGTAAAACAGGCAGGGCCGAGGTCTGTCAGCAACTAACGTCCCATGAGATGAACTGCCGCTTCCATGGCGGAGTTTTTCATTTTCTATTAATCCTGACATCTCCTATTAATTACATTTTTTAAAATTGACAGGAAAAAAAAGACTCCTCCGACTAGTAATTCGCAACAATAACGGTGAATAACAATTCTAACTTAGCGTCCATACATGTATGCTAGACGTTTGGACCTTGCGAATACAAACTTAGTAGGTGTGGATTCAATTCCTGGTCCCAATGGCACACCTACAGTAGGGGCGCACATCCAATATCAACGATTATTTCCAATGTTTGAGATTATCTTCGATATTTGAGACTAGTAAAGTCATCAAAACTTGGCACAAAGTGAATCTCCAATATTGGACTGGAGATTGTTTTTCCAAGACATGATCCTGCAGGCAGTGGTGGAAACACATGAATTTGCATAGGGTCTAAATTTATATCATCAGCAACTTTGCTGTGGACAATTGCTGCAAAAAGTGAATAATCAATCATTACTTGGTGAGTATGTGTAGATGCTGAATTTTCAAAATAGACGTTCATCTGGAGTAAAATCCTTTGAGGATTCTGAATACTACATTCCTTAGTTGTGATAATAAATTCAGACTGCGCCAAGGTAAACAAACGAAAAAAGTCTCCCAAAGAGTCCCAATACTGGAGACCACATGCACACTTAACCCCTTGGGCTTGATGCTATATGGCACTGTTGTAAGTGTTGTTCATTGAGAGACGACGCGATTTGCATGTGGCTGGATTTGAAGGGAATATAAACCCATGTTTTCTTATAAAATCATTTACAGAATATATATTTTCTCACTCTATAGTGGTCAAAAATGTGTAATTTTTGGGACAGACGCATGGAGCAATAAAACTCTACCGCTTATCCAGTATTTGACCCAAATTTTTGTTATATTTTGTGGGCTTCTGTAGAAGCCCATCGTCTCTGAGTGTGCAATGTACTGGGCTTCTGTACAAGCCCGTCGTCCCCAAGGGGTTAAGTACCCACCAGTAAGGGGTGTATAGTGCAATAGTATGCCTATACTACCCTTACAGCCGTCTTGCTATCTTTTCTTGGAGCATTTTTAAAATATGATGATAGAGCTCTTCTGTGGAAGTTATTAGAGTACCTGTATATAGAGAGTAGCGACAACTCGCGATTTGAACGCCATTTTGTTTCCTATACAGAGCAATATTACGTAACATTTCTATTCAATTGCGATGAGCATCTGTTACTGTGAATAGAAAATATCCGCACGCCATTTTGTTTCCTTAAAAATAGGACCTTCTATGTCGGTACTCTCTCTATTAAGGGACTCTAGAAGTTATGTGCTAAGGCTTAGGCTAGGCAGGAGACATGGTTCCAAAAATCTGGCACCTATATTTTTATAGATCTAATTTTTTTAATTTAAAAACTAAACTCTCTCAAACCAAATATTTATGTCTGACCTGTAAATCGTGAGGACTTCATCATCTTTTTAAAGTTGAAATTATTGCATATTGTATTCAGAAATGCAATTTTAGCAAGGTATTAGACATCACACACAGAGCGGAGTCAAGGCACCACTCTCGTGAGTGCACCTACCCTGCCTACTCTACCGTTATGATGGAGTCCTCAGGACCGGCAGTTTTCTTTAGTTGTATCAAAATTTCATTGTAACCAAACAGTGAAAGTTAGATCTATAAAGTCTTAAATCTAAAGATATGTAAGATAATCATTTTGGAATCTCAATTTTTACTTCGTTGTTTAAGCTAGGGGTGAAGTAAACCCCGAAGAAGCGCGGATTCATTCCAAAAAATACCCCCCCAAAAGGGCCAAATTCTATGAAGTTTATAGGCCTATGTAGCATGTCATCAGGCACACCTACTGAAGTATGTGGTCCTAAAGGCTCGTTTACACTATGTTCCCGGCGGCCACGGCAACAACGTTTCAGGCCACCGTGGACAAAACGGGATGGGCATGAGACCACGCGGGAGGACGGGCTGGCCAAACGTGACAGTCCGTGTTGCCGTGGATGCCGGGCCAGATTTTTTAACCGTCAAAAAATTTGCCACGGTAGTCACGGTGAGGATGACAAACTTAGTAGGCCGTAAAAACGAGGGGAACGCAATAAAACTCGACTGTACGTTATAGGCCGTAACAGCACTTGGAGGTGATCCGTAGCGGGTCTTTCCACGTGGTCTCACGTCCATTCCGTTTTGTCCACGGTGGTCTGAAACGTGGTTGCCGTGGCCGCCGGGAACATAGTGTAAACGCGGCATGAGCAAAGCTATACGGACCACATACAACCTAACACTGTAAACACGTCTCTAAGTTTCCACCACATTACTTATTGATTTGTCATTTTGGGCCTATAAAAATTGGCTTATATCAATCAGTATGAATTCCTCTGTCAAAATCTGTTAAATAATTATATAATTTTACTTGGGAAAGGACAAAAATAACACAAAAAGTTTCAAGACTTAACTGGTCTTGTTCATGTGTTGCTTGCCTGCTACTAATACAGGTCACGATCACGTGACAACAATCGATGCATGTGACAAAATAGTCTTTTTCAAAAAGTTTTTAATTACAGATATGTGTACCGTTTCGTTACTCCATAAAGTACACCATACGAAGTAGCGCCATCATCAGTTGACAATGTGGGGGGTTATTTGTGACTAATTTTCACTTCAGGTTACAAATTTATAAAAATAATGTTGACTTGATCAAGGCTATTTACATTGTTTGAGGTCACTCAAAGCAGTTGGCTCAGGTCGACACAGGGGCGCTCGACGTCCGTTTTCAAAAATTGAGCAATCTGTGAGCAAGGAAGAGCGATTTTACAAAATTGCTCGGAAACTATTTCCTACATGTAGTTCCTCCTACATTTTGCCGGAAAAATCATATGAAAATGAAATGCAAATGGCAAGTCCGGTTTATTGTATACCCCGAACTCTGTTGGGAGGATACTTTGGATTTGACCTCGTCGCGCCGCCGCAGAGATTTCCTTCTGAGCGCTCTACCAGCTGCATTTCTTCTCCGATCATCTTCAAATTTGGTATGAAGGTGTGTTATGGTAAAGCTATTGTTTTTGGTGGTGGCGCCCTCGCATGGTCCGTCTTTGTACACAAAAAGGTACATTTTTCAGGGTCTGCTTGTGTGCCCGATACTGGCTGCATTTCTTGAGGGATTTTTTTTCAAATTTGGTGTGTAAGTGTATCATAGTCAACTCTAGACACCTATAACTTTTGGTGATGCTGCCCCCAATGTTCCACCTTTTACAGGGTCAAAGGTCAACCCGATAGGTCTAAATTTAC
>JZLH01S0466366.1:75898-90152 GCA_001188425.1 Eucidaris tribuloides | reverse complement strand
GCATACCTGCCTACCAATACGATTTTTCCAGGGCAGTTCTGTCCTTATTACAGTTACTAGGGGATGCCTTCAACAACAAAAACGTACTAGATTATACATGTAATAAGAATAGAACATGAATGACCAAAATAAATTAAACCAAATGCCTTGGTTACTACGGTGATTTTAATACAATGCTTAAATTGTAATGGAAATGCTGTGTTTACATTCACTGGTGAGTGACAGAACAAAGGGTATGTTTTTTTCTCATTAGAAAAACATTGTTTATCTGTTTCAAATATTTTTCTCATTCACACTCTAATTTCATTTTTTTTTAATTTTGTAACCTTTTTATTGTTTACTGTACCGCCTAATAACTGTAATATGACCAGAACTGCCCTCGAAAAATCGTACTGGTTGGCAGGTATGCTTGTGTAATAATATGTATTGATGATCATATACTACAAACATGAGCAATTTAAAGGGAGAAGGTGCCGGCAACTAACAGGCATAAGTTAAGAAAACATTTGAGTTCTTGCCAACCAATCAGATCGCACGTACACATTGCTGAAACTGACCAAGCATGACCGATGCACGCCACCCGACGTGTGTTAGTCATGCCGTAGTATGTATGCACTGTTTGAATCGATAAGCTCCTCCCCCTATGACTGTTTCTGCAAGTTTTATCTTAAGATACATGTAAGGCTTGCAAAGACATAAAATAAACACAAATTAACTAATTTATAGGGCCTTGCTGAGTGTGAGTGTCACACAGTAGCCCTTATTTAGGCTGTCTTTATCACCATGTACCATAATTCTCACAATACTCTCAATGCCTCTTTATTTCTTAACTTATGCCTGTTAGTTGCCGGCGCCTTCTCCCTTTAACTACCGTGGTGCGAGGCAGTTTGGGGGGGGGGGGTTACAATAACTCTTCTGTTTCTTTTACTTATTTTGTTATTTAATAATGAAAATAATAAGTGCTTCCTTTATCCAAAGTTTGAAACTGGTCATACCAGGGACCTGTTTCATAAAGCTGTTCGTAAAGTTACGCATGACTTTACGAATGACTCGAATATGAAGTGCCAAGTAAAATGCCACCTGTTTTTCATGTCATTTTAAGAAAGTATGATTAATGTCAATTACATTTTGGCCCAAAAAAGGGTTTGCTTTAAGATGATTGTTGAATGGTTGTTTGATAGAGTAAGAATGTTAATCTATGTTTGCATATTTGATAATTAGCATGAAACTTTCGGGGATACGAGCCGACGGCCATTTCGCGTGCATGAAACATCAAATGTAGAGGTGCATTGCGCCCATTGTAAGTGACCGCACAAGTCATTCGACTTCTATAGTACACAGTCTTGTACTGGCATTAAAAAAGTTGTGTATACTCAAGCTTTCACGTGCATTTTATTTTTGCGAAACTCGACTCCTCGCAAAATTTTCAAAAATTTTATGCTCGCAAAAATTTCTGGTTTTACAGTAGTTTGAGAATCATATTTGGCTTGCCATATTTTTTAAAGTCAATCCTAAAGTCATGCATAACTCATGAACAGCTTTATGAAACAGGCCCCAGATCGAAGAGTCAGTGGGTATATCAAATACTCTGCATCCATGCCAAGTGTCACTCATCATGTTGTCCCTTTCTCTGTTGCTAGGCGTGTCCAACAGCCGTCGCCGTGGGCGTACAGACAAGAAGCAACAGACCCAGGGTGCCCCGCCCATGATGAGGACTATCATCAGACTGTGGTGCCATGAAGCCAGCCGGATCTACTATGATAGGATCATATCACCTGATGGTGAGTCATTATATTACTTCTCCATATTGCATTACTTGATATGTGCCAATAGCAGAACTATATATCAACATCCTGGAATTTTTGCAGTCTTTCTAACTTCCTGGCCAACTCGGAATAAAAACGGCGGCATTAATTCAATACAGACCATCTGTTTCTAGTGGTTCTAGTTTCTTGTGTTCTCTTTTTTTATTCTTTTGTGTGGTTGAAATAATGTAGCTCTGGCCTGCTCATGAGAAAGGTTCCATGCCAACACACATGAATGAAGCTCTGACTTATCTTAAAGCTACAGGCTAACAATGACCACAGTTTATAATTAATCGTGAGCTACAAAATCCTCCATGCTCAAGATGCCTTTGATAAGGTCTAAAATTGAAGCCCTGAAAAATTGTATTTCAAAATGATGATTTAGTGCTTTAAAAAAGTGAAAATCGTAAATTGACCGGATTCACCTGCCCACTTCCTCCCACAGACTTATTATGTGTAGATCTATGGTATTTTGTACTCTGCCTGAGTACTAATTGTTTATTCATTCATATCTTGCCAGTGGAAACATAAATTTCCAAACTTTTGAATTCTAGGGTGTTTATTTGTCCATGCAAACACTACTATGTAGCTCAGATAGCAAAGTTTGACCATTTTTTAATTTGAAGTTCCACAATGTTAGCCCGTGTCTTTAATATTTTGCAACCTCAGAGTATTTGGTGTTATCAATGCATTGTAGTTATATAATATTTGTTGAAATTGAGTTATGCTTTTTGTGTCATTTTGGTTTATTTCATCTGATTAGAATAAAAGTAAAATGACAAGAAATGAAATGAAACATTATTTAATACATGATTATTTTTGTAATTGTTTTTCTATTGTAAGTGTTAATAGTCAATACATACTTCTTGTAGCACTTTTTAAGATTGAGTTATGTTTCTCCTCATATTATTTCATTATTATCATTTTATGTCTGGAATGAGAAAGTAAAAAAAGGAAATTTATATTGTGTGTACTAATGGTTTTCTAACATATTTTCTCTCTTATCAGATCAATCATGGTTTCGCAGGACCCTAGAGGAGATCGTTGAGTCTCATTTCTGTGCTGGGCCGTCCAAACCACGATTAGCTACACCTCCGGTACCTGTCCCTGAGAATACAGAGGTAGGTGGAAGTATAGATACCAGTGATGTGCCCGAGTCCAGTAAGTCCGAGTCCGAGTCCAAGTCCGAGTCCGGCCTTTCCGAGTCCGAGTCCGAGTCCGAGTCATGAACCTTCGAGTCCGAGTCCAAGACCGAGTCCGGCATGTCCGAGTCCGAGTCCGAGTCCGAGTCCGGCACATGTATTACATATTAATTAATTAGATACAAGTATCTCATTCAAAATATCTGTAGGGACCTACATGTACTTATTAAAGAATTAGTCAAATGAATCAATAAATCATTCAATTTCCAAAAAAAGATAACAAACCCACAAAATAATTACAAGACAATAGTATGTTACTTTAGTTTTAAAATTGCATTTAGTTTATTACGAAAGCGCGGGTATCTGTGTCCTTAAAATGCAGCATCAATCACTTAGTAACATTTTCACTTGTTTGTCAACACCCTCCTTGTTCTATAAGCAAAAATCCCACAAAACTTTCAATGCGTGGAAATGTAATATGAGAATATGTTGCTTAGATTGGGTGAACTTAGCGTAATACATAAAAGTGTAATTCAGCCCACAACATAAACTGTTCTGTACACACTTGACGTTACCACTTTAATCTTACCAAAATATCTTCAACAGAAATTAAATAAATAAATTGGAGATCAACAGATAACTTGAATCATTATAAGTTAGATTACTAATTCATCTTCAAATGTGCCTGCTAAAGTTGGTATGTTCATCAGGAAAGTGTCCCCAATTAATATCAGTTGGCAGTGACAAATTTCACATTTTGCTTTCATCATTCATTTAATTTGTTTCAGAAGATAAATTTTATCTAATTGAGGGCCAACCCCCCGGTTCGCATAACCCCAACAACCCCGCAGATTAAGGTGTGTATATGATACCACACATCACATGTAATACGCATTGCAAAACTTAGAAAACGCGAAGACAGTTCCAGCAGGGATGCTACTGTGTGAATCCCATTGTGAAATTTTTTGAAGTGTTTTATTTTGAAATATTGTGTGAAATTTGTATGAAATTTTAGCGAATGGAACCTGAGATAATCCGTTTGGGATAGCGCCAATATGCCCGGTCTCGAGCGACTCGACGCCGAGTCATCGAGTCACAGGCCCTGAGTCCGAGTCTGAGACCGAGTCATGAAACTTCGAGTCCGAGTCCGAGACCGAGTCCAGCAAAAACAGACTCGAGTCCGGTCTCGAGTCCAAGACCGGACTCGAGTCACACATCACTGATAGATACACTTTACAACATCATGGCCTGTATGAGCAATTTAAAGATAAGATTGAGTACTTGCAGAACAACACTATTTTAATATCAACTGTTTTCAAACCATATATGAACAGATGATATTCTGAAAATGTCACTCTAGCACAGAAGAGAGAAGTTGCAAACAACAGAACACTTTGTTTTCAACAAAACCTGTACACAAATCATTATGCTGAAAAAGTACTAACACAAATGTATTTGTGGGACAAGGTTAATGGTGAATATTTCAATGCCAGGACCAGAGAAAGAAAATTCACCTCATTCAACTGCTAATTCTACAACCATTTATTATCGAGCCCACCGAGGTGGAGGGAGACCAAAGGATCCCTTTGGTGTCCGTCTGTCCGTCTGTCATCTGTCCGTCCGTCATCCGTCCGTGATGCTTACAAAAGCTTGAATAACTCTGTGCTAAATACTCCAATTTCAATCAAACTTGGATGGAAGTTTGATCATACAGACTTTCAAAGTTAGAAGTATAGGTCACCACAAGGTCAAACGTCACCAGCAGAGGTCAACGACCTTTTTGAGCCCAATGTTAAGTTTTTTGAGCAAGTTTCGATTATGGCACATAACTTTGCTCCCATTTGCCCAATTGTGACCAAGCTTGGGTGGTAGATGTCTCATAGGGATCTGAAGGTCACCAAAGGTCAAAGGTCGCCGGCAGGGGTCAACGACCTTTTCGAGCCAAAAGTGAAGTTTTTTGAGTAAGTTTCCATGTATGCGAAACTGGGCGTGACACATTTTGGCTATCGCCTTGTTCCATTTGAAGTGAACTATTCCCATATTATAAAGCAACTATAATATGCTTTTATCCGGAAACCAACAAAGTGATATGTTATGACGTTTTTCTTTCAAATCAGGGTACTGATGATCAGGAGCAGGATGACGTACCCGTAGAGGCCCCACCCTCCCCTGTCCTCCCTGTGTCACCGACACCCACCATGAACACTGGGGTAACAGATGAGGCTGAGGGAGGGGCATTGGACATGGCAGGGACCCCACCCCCCAACCCTGAAGGTACTCACTTTAACCCATGGAGACACACTTCTGTGGCATTTTTGCAACTTTTGTTTTTTTCATGGTGGTGGGAGTTGTGGCATATTTTCTGTTAGTTCATGCAGACCTCCCAACCATTCTGAGTTCGGAGGAAAGAATCTGAATTTGACCATTCCCAGCTCTTGTTTTGATGTTATTTTGCTATTTTTTGTGATAATTTCACCACACACTCCTATTTGAAATGCTATTACTTTCCTTTTTTTTAGCAAAATCATCGCTATGTTTTAGTCAGAAAGGTCGGGAGGTCTTATATATGCATAATACTGCTTGCTGGCCTAACTGCTTGGCTTAATATAAAGAGGAATTCCAGGCTCATACATGTAGTAAGTTGTTTTGGATAGAAGCGGAGAAAATTGGGGAAACAGATCAGTGAACATTTGAGAAAAATTTGACAATTATTATGTCAGGTACAGCTATGTAAAACTTATCATTTTTTTAGTTAATGTCAGCAAACATTTCGTTGGTGATTTCATGTACCGGCAAATGTGATTGTTTGATATACGAGATTTGCCAGTACGTAATGTCACCAACGATTTATTGAAAGTAACATGTGCCTTTAATTTCATTGTTTGTGTGGGGTGATAGTGGTGAAGGTTCTGTAGTATTATCATGATGCTAATCACATCAAGAGAAAACTTGGCAAACAAGGTTTCCTTTATTTCTGCCATGTTTTTCCTTATACTTGCTTGGATTGATATGCACACTGGTGAAGCTTGGTCCAATGATAATTTCTGTGCATATACTGTGCGTCTCAAAAAAAATGGTCCAATCGGGAGAAAAATATTTAAGGTATAAAATCTCCAAAGGTATGTGTATTTGATATATTAAAGCAGAATAAATTTTCTTTCTGATAAATTTTAATTCATTCAATTTGCTTTTATAAGTCAAAAGTTATGATTACTTTTGTGCAGTCAGACAAAATCATGTTTGTCCCACTTTTGTGTATTGGTCATAATGACAACTGAGTTGGTGGTATTGTTACTTACAGAACTCATGGAAGTTGAATTACAAAGATCAGTAATAAAACAAGTAATAAATTCATTTTTTTCTTTCAATTTGTTAATTTCTGATTATCTAGTAAATACAAAATAAAAAACAAATGACCCTTACTCGGCACTGAAATGATATTGCACATGTCCATGTGTTCTGTTTACCAGACTGCATTCACACTGACATCATTATCATCTGCACATCTCATTCATTTTAGCCCTTTTGTCAAAGTTATGTTCTTCCTTTGTATTGCAAATGATAGGAAATCAGAAATGTACAACCTGAAAAATCTATTCGTTCAGCTAAATTGAGCGATTACACAATACTTTTCATTGTGGTTTCTTTGTTAAACAATATACAGAAATTGCATGCGCTTGTATAATGGGACAAACATGATTTTGCGTCATTGCAGAAAATTCCATATATTTCGGGATAGACACAACCAAATGAAATGAAATAAATTGCACTAAAAAGTATGGCCTTTGAGCTGTATGACAATATCCAACTTGACTAGGTTGTACATGACTTCCATATATTAAAAAAATTATTTCCGATTGGAACATTCTTTTTTGGAGACACTGTACAGTATATGCAGAGTTGGGCTTAATGTCATTCATAATTACATTCAATTACATACTATGACTACCTTTCTATCATTATAGCAATAATTAACTGAACACACTGAACCATGGTCACCTTGATTGTAACTTGGTCAGACCTCCTGGCTTAATCATTTGAGGAATGCAGCCAAACATCTAATTGAATGTAATTAGAATTAAGCCTAACTAGAAATGTAATAAGCCAAAGCTGGCCTAAGTTCTCTGTGTATGGTGTTGGGCTATCAAGCAAACCTTTCCAACTACTATTTTATCACTCACTTATAGCCAGTATTGTAGTTGAGTCCACACGTTCTGAGGCCAAGACTGCCCCAAAACACAACCTTTTTTAATATTTTTAATATTAAATATTTAATATTAAATAATAAAAATTTAATATTTAAATATTAAATAATATTTAATATTTTAGTATTGTACAGCTGACTCAGACCGAGGCCACTGAAATTTAGCCTCAATGCTGTCCTCAATTCCAACTCTGTTTATAGCAGTGTTTATTCCATAAAGAACAATCATGACAACTATCTGAAACATTTGTGATATTTTCTATCCAGTCGGAATATATTTTAATTCATATACAATACGATCAATTTACCTTTTTGGTGACGCAAACATGTTCATGTTTGTCTGATGAGCTCTACAGAAAGACAAAGCTAGAGCATATTTTCTCAATATTAGAAATCAAATCAAAGATCTTAACTCAAGTTTATGATTTTACTTTTGGGGGGGGGGTGGATATGGAGAATGCAGGATTGAAAGCAGGCCTCAATTTGGGTTGAAATGATATAATAATCAAGCATAGAATTCAAGGTCTCTGCCAATAAAGGTCTGAAATCAAATGATTCTTAATTTTTTAGTTGAATGAGCTCTACAATACATCAAAATTTGCTGTGACATGCAAATTTGTTGATAGGTTGTACAGGCTGTATTTCTGTGTATAATCATACTGTAATTCCTTGCGGGTATAAGCATGGTCCTTTCTTTTCAACTAAACAAATTCAAGACAATTCCTTCCTGTCTGGATATATTTTAAAAGTTAAATGTCTATACCCACCCCCCCCCAAAAAAAAACGAAAAGAAAAGAAAAAACCTTTCAGGTCAGTACATTTTGTAAGCCCTTGGGTTTTGAGTTCAATTATTGGGAAACATGTTGATGTTATGATTGTTGATCACATTATTTTTTTTGTTCTCAGAAAAATTTTCTTGCTTCTACATGTAAGCTTGCCAATCTTCATTTCATTTATGGGTTATTCATTTAAATTTCATATCTGATGCAAAGGTGGATAATTAACAGTCACAGAAATGCTTCACTTATTTTCATTACTTCATCTACTTTCATCTCATGCTTACTCTGCTTCCTCACATGCAATGCTATCATCTATATCTCATTGTGTATATAGTAGCAAGCAGCACCTCACCTCCATATTTTATCACTGGCACCCCTCTTGGTATGAATGATGGAGTCCATCGTGGATTAGATGACCAATCAGAGATCAGCATTCCATCAGGTCTGTTCAACTCGTACTGCAGATGGGGATATATTTCTTTTTTTACATACCTGTACAGAGTTTATGTGATATTCCACTTTGAAGTTTCTGTGCTATATTCCTGTTTTTATAAAGAGAATTGTTCTCTATTTTCACATAACTTTTCAAAAATCCAGTAGGATTTGTAACTAGACTCTTTGTCAGTAGAATTATTTAGAAATACAACTGGTAGTTACACTGCTTTATAGATTGCATCAACTCTGGTCTGAGTTGTTTAGTTCTTCATGCTCAGTTTATGCACATTGCTTTCAGATTTATTGTGTCTTATATGTATTCCTCAAAATGCATTTGATATTTTTTCATGCTATTATAGTGATTTATTATCAAAATCAGAAATTTTCTCACTGTGCTTTCTGTTGCAATATACAAGAGACTAGATTTCCGAAGCTTTCCTTGTGTTATGCATTTTTATTTGATTCCTCACAAAGCATAATGTATACATGTATATGTTGAATTGTGAAATTGCAGAATCTAAAGTTTGAAATTAGAATGTATAAATTTCCTCATGACATTGGTAAGTTTCATTAATCTAATGAGTAGGGTCAGATGTGTGTAATTAATTCAGTGCAATGCCATTCCAGCTAAATATGGGGTTTCTTACTTGTCATAATCACTAAAAGCAATGCTGAAATCTACTTTGATAAAAAATATGGATACCGAACATTAAAAGTTACTTGAAGAGTTGCAACTCAGAAAATAATAATTAAACTGATAAGTAATAATTCTATAAATATTTTTCAAACTTTTATGACTTTGTTTGCCGATTGACACAAATTTTCAAGTACAGTACGTATAATTAATTAAATTCAGTGGTCAAACATTATCCACCTTGGCTTATTTTTAGTACAGTGGACATTTAAAAAAAAAATCACAGAAGTCATATTATACGTCAAGGGCCAAGTTTTGTGTGAAATTAAAACAAGAATGTGCTTGTGAACTTCATGTTTATACAATTCCATGGCAAGGTGAGATTTAGTGTAAAGCACATAAAGACTGAGATAATTGTAGATTTGGCAACTATATGTTTAGTGTTATAGTGAAGAATACACAAAGGGAAGTTTGGGGTCATAAAATTATAATATGATAAGTGCATGTAGTCTTTATGCTGATTCTCTATCATCACTTCACTGGATCGTAACACCAGTCATTATCAGTGAAACATACATGTATAAATCATACTCATTTGATTGTATTCATAATATTGACTGTTTTATTCTAGTAAATTCCACAGTTGACATTCCGATAGAAGTCAAAATCCAATCAGCACAATCCCTTACACCCCCTCCACTACCAGCAATAGTCACAGGTGAGTCTTTCTCCCGCATCTACATATTTCATCTTTAAAAATAAATATTCAGTCCTAATCATATCAAGCCATGATCCCACCTGAATATTAATGTATGAAGTCCATCTTGCAGCAAATAACTACACAAAATCGAACTGAAGTTATTTGTGAAAATAGACAGTTGTTTTTGCAGGTAACCAGACATTTCTTCTGGTAACAGTTGACAATATGTCATAAGACAGAGAGTTAGGTGCAGGGTTGCCATTGGGTTTCCAGTTCACAATAGAGTTAGGGTTAGGGTTAGGATAGGGGTTGAGGTTAGTGTTAGTGTAATATGCAATATTCATCAGAGCAATAGTCACTGAAACAAATGTCATGGAACCATTTGTGCAACATATATAATGATTGACTACTGTCAACTGTTTTGATTTTTATTCATCATGGTTGTGTACATGTTTACTCAGGAGGACCGATAGTCAAAAAAGGTTTCAGATATTAGTCAGTCATTTACAAAAATCAGTAAATTTCCTTTGATTGTAAACACTTTACATTGTAAGGCACTTTGCGGAATGGCCTGCTGTACCTGAAATGTGTTATAGAAGAAGCAAAATCATTATAATATAATTATTATCATTCTTATTATTATTATTTATTATTATTATTATTATTATTATTATTATTATTATTATTATTATTTTATTATTATTATTATTATTATTATTATTATTATTAATCATTTTATTATTATTATTATTATTATTATTATTATTATTACTATTATTATTATTATTATTATTATTCTTATTATTATTATTATTATTATTATATTATTATTGTTATTATTATTATTATTATTATTATTATTATTATTAATTAAATAAATGAAATGTGTATCCTTGCACAATACGAGTGACTATGTTTAACTCTCTTGTAAATATTTTCTTCTGTGGTAGTTTATTCCAAGATGGTCTTGCATATTATATTTTCAGATGATACATCAATTCCTCAGCCGCAGCCTCAACAACCCAAATTCCTCCAGCCAGTTCCCCCGCCCCCAAGGAATGCCCCCACCCCTCCCTCCTCCCAACCGGGGATACCCCCAGTCATCAAGGACTCCTCGTTGAAGAAAGAAGGAGAGGAGAGTAAGACGAGAGTGGGTATCAAGAGAGGCGTGACCTTCAAACCTGGCCTGATAGCTGATGATAATCACACTCAGACTCAAGATGTGTTCAAGGGGCCGCTGATAACCCTCAGTCAGGTAGGTGTCTGTAAATTAATTTCATGTCATACGGTGAAAAACAACCAGATAGCCCCGTAAATTGCTTAGTTTATAACTGGCTTATTTCATAAAGGGTACTCTTTAACACTTTGTGTGCTAATTGCCCACCGGCTCGCCCACGAATTGGTTTATTTCAATTTTCTACTGGTGCTGTGGCTCCTCTTGTTTAATGTTATGAGCAAAGAAATTACATATTGCAATATAAATCTCTTTCAAACACGAATATATCAAATATTTGCCAAGAGTAAATTGTGTCATAGCAATATTACATATGGTCATCATAATTTGGACAAAATGAATATCATGCACATGGTATATATGTGTCAGAAAGTACAGAAACAGTATACTGCCCTCTGTAAGGCAGCACAGTTATTGAGGATATGCAACTGTATACTGTGCACCACCATAAAACATTGGCACTAAAATGTAACACAATATGTACCACTCCCTTGGCTTACAGTTACATGCAAATTTGATACAACATTAATTATAAATAATTGAACAATTAAACCAATTCGTGGGCGAGCCGGTGGGCCATTAGCACACAAAGTGTTAAAGACCCTCAGTCATGTAGGTTTCTCTGAATTCATTATACCTCCACCAAACAAAGTTTCCAAGGGGTATATAGGAATCAGTGGGCGGTTGGGTCCATTGCAAATCTTGTGGATCCAACTGCTTCCTCCATTTTGCCCGTTTCCTGTTGGCATGTTTCCACAGAAAACTGTTACACGGTATTACCCGTGTAAGAATTCACAATTCTGGAAAACCTTCCTGTGGAAACACAAGCGACACGGATTATTGATAAACCGTATATGACCAAAATACGGATTGTCATAACCACTTTCGGGAGGTGGATATTACTGTGTTAATCCATGCAACTTTCCCTTAGAAACGCATAGCGACAAACCGTACCGTATCTGGCGGAAGTAGGGGTCACCGGTGTAACCAGGAAGTACAAACAATCTCGCGTCCTTTTTTTATTTCTTCAGCATAATACACCTGATCGCTAATGTCAACACTTGCTATTCAATTTTTACAAATTAAATAAACATAATAGGTTCTGAATTACTGTGCTATCACAATATGCCAGTTTGACCACAATGCATTGCGACGTCAAAATTTGAATTTCTGACTTGCGATTGACATGGTATTTGCTTGACTCAGAACACGGAATCGGTATATTGCGTTCTGTGGAAAGAGGATGATTTAAAGGCAACACGGTTTTTTAATTCCAGAAAAGATAATCCGTATTCCATCTTTTTTCTATGGAAACACGCTGTATGAGATTTGGCACACACATTGGTCCTGGGGTGAAGATGTGCAAGACATATTGAATGTGTCAGAAACTGTGTTACCATCATGATGGTAATGGCATATCATGGCAATAAGTCAGGGATGTGGTGGAAGAGGGGTATTAATCACCTTCAATGATATTTCTAGCTTCATTTCATTTGGTGGAAAACAACCAAAGATAGCCTGTAGATACCTTAATTTATAACTGGCTTATTTCATATGGTCCTTAATACTTTGTGTGGGGACGCTGCACTGGCTAAAATAACGTCAATGGGATACTGACAGTTCACTGGTTTGCCGAGAAGACGATCAGTTTCACACCTTTTAATTTTACAGATAAATGTCACTGAAATGACAATGAATTATATTTTTTATGAAATGAATATACACAAAGAACCCACAAAATTACGTAAAATGTCTTCTCGATAACATTTGAATTTGAGAGAAAATCATACATTTGTGGAAGGTTATCCATGTAACTACAAATCAGTCCAGTCTCTGGTTAGCATGCCTGGATTATTGCCCAGCACCCAAAGTGTTTATAATGAGTACTACAAGTGCGAGTACGCAGTTACTAAGCTGTAGTATTGCAGGAATGTGAGTAGACAGTTTGCCATCGTCAGGGTTGTCACAAGAGTGATTTTAGAACTGAGTGCAGCTATCACCCCTCACAGCCGGGGGTCCAGGGGCCCGCTTAAGTGAAAAATCACTCAATTACACAGATATATATCTGGGCGGCAAATTTACCGCGAGTACAGGGCGGAGATTTTGAGAGCAGGGTAGCTCCACCGGGCACCGCCTGGCATGGCGATAACACTGGTCACCATACTGGGTTTGCGCCATTTCTTTTCGATGAACTATGGTGGCTTATTTTATGTGCTGACTGCTGACGTGTATTGATCTCAATACGGGACCTCCAACTTTACTTAAGAGACAAGATAATAGGGATGGATTATCTTACCAAGGACACATCTGCCATGACTTAGACTCCATAAACCACAATATACCTGCCTTATGTGATCAAAAACATGGACCCTGACCTTAAACAAATTTATGGGGGCTGGGACATTAAAAAAATATATATATATCAAATATCAAATTTCAAGTTATCACATGAATTGAAAAAAAAATGGATTTTGTGAGTCTTAAATGTCACTGTAAATGCACCATCCATAATCAGAAGCATTTGTTGCGTACTGTTTTATTTGTTGTTATGGACTTTAGCAAAAAATAATATTGCTGAAAAGTGTCTTTTTATAAAAAGTGTTCATGGATGTGGATGTTCTTAAAAAAAGGTTTGTTTGTTCAATTATTTGTAATTAATGTATCAAATTTGCATGTAACTGAAAGCCAAGGGAGTGGTACATATTGTGTTACATTTTACTGCCAATGTTTTATGGTAGTGAACAGTATGCAGTTGCATATCCTCAATAACTGTGCTGCCTTACAGAGGGCAGTATACTGTTTCTGTACTTTCTGACACGTGTATACCGTATGCGTGATATTCATTTTATCCAAATTATGATACCCTTACCTGTTTGTAATATTACTCTGGCACAATTTACTCTTGGCAGATATTTGATATATTTGTGTTTGAAAGAGATCATTTATATTGCAATATTTAATTTCTTTGCTCATAACATTAAACTAGAGGAGCCACAGCACCACTAGAAAATTGAAATAATAATGTTCCATAGACCCGTGGTAGCAAAGGGTGCTGGGGGTATTACAGCACCCCTTCCCCCCCCAAAAAAAAATGTTCCCATTGCCCTGTTAACCAATGCCTTTAACTCTTAACATGCCAAAGTCACTAATATACACCACACAATACATGTACGTGCAATGTCCATAGAGCTGTAATTTCTGTGGCACTTTAAGAGTTAAAGCCACTGGCTAACATTTACCACAGTTAAAAAAAATGTAAGCTACCTAATCCTCCACGCTCCAAGTGTCTTTGATACGGTCTAAAAATGAAGCCCTGAAAAA
>JZLH01S0466366.1:64305-75478 GCA_001188425.1 Eucidaris tribuloides | reverse complement strand
TGTAAACAATACAAAGAGATTACTGCTAGTATCCGGGAAATCAGTGTAATGCGGGTGAATACAATCGTTTCTACGTTTGAGTGTGAAATGCGAATCCCGCACGCTGCAGGTAGTGCATGGATGCGAATACCGCGTGTAAAGAGTTAAAAAAGTGAAAATCTACAAGCATTCAAATTGACCTGCCCATTTCCTCCCATAGACTTACTGTGTGCAGATGTAGTCCATTTTATCCTCTACCGGAGTAAAATTTTTTTTATTCATGCATACCTTGCCATTGTAGCTCAGATATTACAGTTAGACAATTTTTTTAATTGAAGCTCCACAATGTTAGCCTATCACTTCAAACGATTCCGTCTGAAAAACGAACGCGTATGTTTATTAAACGTTTATTGGATTTTTAAATTCGTTTTTCAACTGGATTACAAACGTATCTAGACGTTGGCAGATGGTGCTTTTCCATTCTGTTTCATTCTGTTTTATTCCATTTGCCACCGTCTGACACTGTCCAAGGAAAATATTTTAGACGGAGGCAGACGGAATCGTTACACGGCGCAGTGTGACAGTAGCTTAAGGAATTGCACCCTCTTCTTGTTTGATCCAACTTGTTAATACTCAAAGACAGGTGTTCATGCGTATCACCGCTGCTATTGACCCATCTCAATTATTTCCATCTTGTTTTCAGTTGATGGAGCCTAGTGAAGATCTGTGTTCTATCGTGTTTGCCAAGTACATCTTGTCAGGACAGAAGGAAGCAGGAGGTTGGTGGATTTTATTCACTTTGGTGATCAATTTTGAAATAGTTAAAGTATTTTATTCTTGATGTATTGGACACAAAACTCCAATTTCAACTACAAAATACAGCATCTTTATACAATACATGTATATATTTCTCTTGCTTACATTGGATGATTGATTTGTAGAAAAACAATTGGTGCATTGCATATTTATGCTCGATCTGACTTATCTTTCGAACCAGAAGCAAAGTAATATCTTTCCTTCAGGTTTTGATACTTATGTTCATTTACTATGTAGGTTGAGGGCAAATGCAACTTTGGTATTTTAATATTCACTTCGTATGTGCAGGGTTCATATGGTTCAGGGAATTTCTGGAAAGTCGGGGATTTGAAAATTACCTTTTCCAGAAATGAAAAGTCAAGGAATTCATCAATTTCTTGTTGACAGTCAAGGAAAATAATTTATTTAAGATATGTTTAAAATGACCCTTCATCATGCAAGTATTATGATGATGTACTTTTACGCGCTTTAAAAAATGTAAAAATGCTCATGAAAATTTACAGTTTTCTGATGTGGAAAGTTATGGAAAGTCAGGGAATTTTGAAAATATGTAAGTGTGCGAACCCTGTATATGTGTTCAAGTGCTTAAGAGGTCCTATCCTTTGAGGAAGTATTAACGAAATGTACATTTGTGGAGAAAAAACAAAATCTGTTTCTTTCTAGGTTATGTTGAGTACACAGAGGCCAAGCTCCAAGAAGGACTAGAGAGTAGCCTGGCCCAGTTTAACAACACGGCACAACAGAAGATGGAACTGGTCTTCTTCCAAGAATCAATCAGACACATTGCTAGACTGACTAGAGTTTTGGTAAGAAAAACAATAAGTACTTTACTGTAGATACCAGGCTAAACTTTCAAGAGGTTCTGTGAGAAAGATTTACTTGGCTAATGTAAATTCAGTTTTCCTGATGAGATATTTCTCTTTTCTCTAGATAATGCAACTCTAATCATAATTTATTCAATTGTCTTTGCCATGTCCTCCATTGACTTACAGTCTCCAAATATTATTGATGGCTACAGGTTGTGAGCCATTACATTCAGAAGTGGAAAATAAAATTAAAAAAAATATGTTTCTCTTACCCCTTGGGGACAATGGGCTTGTACAGAAGCCCTGAAAATATCACACAAGTGTTCAGTCAAGCAGTGGAGAAACAATATTACCTGATGCTTCTGTCCCATAAAGTACACAATTTTGACCAGAATACGAAGCAAATGAATATTCTGTTTGTTTTTCAGGGGGAAAAACATATTATGGGTGTATAGTCCCTTAAGAATTCACTCAGTGAAAATCCTGTCTCTCATTGAAAAATAATGCCATAATGCGGCATGCTCAAAAAGTTAAGAAACTGTGACTCTGATAGTACATTAGTGTATGTTATTCTTGTGTTTGTTTTCTAACAAAATCCTGAACTTTTTAGTTCTCGTATACTTTGTGTATCTGTGTAGTTTCAGCTATCTTCCACATATTGATCTGTGTAACTACCATGACACATTCCATCTTTCCTAAAGGGGTCTCAAAATGCCAACGCCCTCCTGATAGGGCTGACCAACGGGACGGGCCGTAGCTCCCTGACCCACCTGGCTGCCTTCATGGCGAGATGTAAGCTGTATGCCCCCCAGCTGACGAGAGACGACGAGGAGAACCAGAGAAGACTCCGCTACCAGATCAAGAGAGCCAGCAAGACGGCAGGGCTGCTGGGAAGACCGGCCGTGTTGCTCATCAGAGATAAACTGGGAGAAAAGTGCATGCAGGATGTTTGTTGCGTGATGCAAGAAGGTGAAATACTTTGATGATAATGATAATAATACAGTCATATTCACCTAATTCAAATCTCAGTTTCTTCTTCTTCCAGTGATGTGCAGCTTCAGTTCATGAAGATTATGTACCGTCAAATTCCTCACAAAAAAGTGTTTGATACAATCTCTCAATTTGACACCCCCCACCCCACCCTTGTTAATAATAAGGGTTAATGTTAAACAGGGGAAAGTGAAGAAGGCAGATGAAATGGGACATTTATTTCATCTGTTTGGTGAAGCTGACAAGCAGAGGTCATATTGTCAATTCATTCAAGAACATCAAGAATGACAATTGTGACTGCTTAGCCTTAGGCAAATGACACATGTTTGATCCCAATAATGGGACATGTTTGACATATGATGACATAACTGGTACCCTGGGGTACCAAATAGAAATCTGCCATTTTGTTGAATTATTTATTTATTTTTTAGCACTGTACCCTGGCTTACAAAATTATGTAAAATTTACGTAATAAGGGTGAAAATAACAAAATTAGCTTCATTTTTACCCCATTTTTCGTAAGTTTATGCCTTTTTGTTGTGCACTTGCACAGCCTCTGCATCATAACCACCGATTTCAGCGATCATAACTGAAGAAAATACAATTTTGAACACAAGAGGGCGCTGAACAACGTGGTACCCCGGGGTACAACGGTACCCCGGGGAATCGCGTGGTGCATCATATGCAAAATTCACTTAACCCGTTGACTACGGGAACCGATCTGTCCTGTGTTAACTCTATGGGATTTTCAGAATCTCGGAGGCAACAGGTTAAGAAATTTGACTTATAAAGATAACTTCCTATTGAAAAAAAACACAGAAAAATTGGGACTGTCAAAAATATTTGTGAGGATAATTAAAGCACTAACTGGGCAAGTTGGCTCAATGGTAGAGCGTCTGCCTCTCAACTTGGAGATGGCAAGTTCCAGCTTGTGGACGGGTCATACCAAATACCATTATGAAAATGGTATCTACTGCCTCTAGCGTGGCACTTGGATTTTTAGATGGTGTAGGGAGTTAAACACATGGGACTACCACAAGACTAACTCCCACTGTAGCCAAACTGCCTTGTGTAGCCATGTTGCCTAGGGTTACTGAAACAGAGATAGGCACTGGCCAATGTTCCACTATAGGAATGGGACGGGTTTAACTTTTTTTTAATTGAAGCACTGGATATGAGCTTGTTTGTTCGGAAATCTGCATATATATCCCCTGATGAATATTTATATATATTATGAACAATCCCAGGCACATGTCCAGAGTTGTATTCAGCTGAAGAGCTTGAGGCCATTGTGACCCAGATGTTGCCAGGAGCCAAGACGGTCCCGGGCCAGAGGAGTCAGCGGCTCGAGATGGCCCAGGAGAGGTACTTCAGGACCATTATGAAGAACCTTCACGTGGTGGTGTGCTTGGATTGTACTGGTAAGTTCATGTGGTCAGGAATACTTATCAAGTAAAACGAAAGAGAAAAACATCAACATATTGAAAGTCTGTAAAGTAAATTAGCATATTTTGTGTACTGCTTTAATAATCGTTTTCAGGTCTGAAGTTGATATCCATAATGCTTGAGTACATTTTATGTAAATGAATATGCTTTTTGTAATGTATTGAAAAATGCTGTTTGATTTAAATTCTGCTACTGTTGAGCATGTTTGCACATGAGTGTCTAATTGTATGACTAGTTTGGTGGGTTAAGAACCAGTCGCATGTGTGAATGTATTTCAAAGCTGTCGCACTCATGACTAAAAGTATTTTTCCAAAATAATCTGTGGTCAAACATTTACTCTTTTGTTAACAATTACCATCAGCATTCACTGTAACATGCTAATTTTCCGTACAGCTTTGTATCAGTTGGTTCAATTTCTGTCAGGATCATACTGTAATTCAGTCACAGTATGTTTATGCCCGTTTCTCTCCAAGCAAACAAATTCAAGACAAATCCTTCCAAGCCTAGATGTACACTCCAATTAGTGTATATAGTGTATATATTTGGTATATGTTTCAACTCATATGGTTCTTGAGGCATTTTCAAGTGTTTGTAATCATGCCATGGACCTTTAAGAAACAGACCCCTTGGAGAACAGTGCTGGCTTTAATGGAGCAAACCCATTTTTACAACAATAACAAAACCAACAACATGTAGAGTGACTAAAGTGCATCCATGATTGCTTTTCGTAGAGTGATGACACTAGAGTGATGACACATTGTCTTGATCATTTCTTTTTCAGACTATAGTGTCTCCTCCCTGACGGACTACCTGAGGAAGTACCCCTCCCTGCTCCATAGTAGCTGCTGTGTGGATGGCTACCTTCCCTGGAGTCAGGAAGCCTTGACCAGAGTGGCCCAGCATTGGCTGAAAGTCCCAACCAAGGATGCCTACACGCAGAAGGTGAGTCAGTCTTGTTTGGATCTAGGAGTATGCTCTTCCAAAGGGCAACTCCCCCGGGGACAAGTCCCACCTGACAACTCCCTCGAAGGACAACTCCATGGAGGAGAGCTCAATCAGAGGCCACTCCCTCCAAGGAAAACCCCTGCAGAGGACAACTCCTCTGGAAGATACCTCTGCCAGAGGACAACCCTCCTAGAGGAATACTCCGTGGAGGACAACTCCCCTCAAGGACAGCTCCTTCAGAGGACCACTCCCCTTAAGGACAACTTCCCTGGAGAACAAATCCCAAAGAAAACAATTCCCCTGGAGGACAACTCCCTCAGAGGAGTTTATCACTGTTTCCAGCTTAATCAATCTGAGTTGTCCTCTGACAAGTTGTCCATTGGAGGATTGGTCCTAAGGGGAGTTGTCCTCTGAGGTACGTGTCCTACAGGGAACCTGTCCTTTGTGGGAGAGGTCCTCCTTGGAGGCCCTCATCCGGGGAAGTTTTTAGGTGGAAATCATCCCTAGGGGACTTGTCCTGATACGATCTTGTTTTATTCAAACATTTAAAGTTGCCTGGTCATCACATATAGCAGGGCTGTCAACCCTCCCGCTTTTGGCGGGAGTCTCCCGCTACAGAGCTCATCCTCCCGCCGTCCCACCAATCTCCCGCTTTATGAAAAAACCTCCCACCAAATGTGTACTAGTGAACAAACGAACTGTTTGGCTAGTAATTTGGCAGGTTAAAAAAAATTTGGTGGGCAATAGTGTTGTATCCGAATTTCCGAACCGAACTGAAAATTCGCAAATTTGCATTGTCGAAATGAATCTTGCCGAATCCGAATTTTGTTGCTCGATTCGGCAGAATCAGAAGATTCGGAAGATTCGGGAACTTCCGCATTCAAATGTTGAAAGTTCGCCATATTTCACTGGAACGCTACAATATTGCCACGCAAATATCAAATTCAATCAATGCATCTTACTTTGGATAGCTGCATGGAAGCCACGTTTATTCATAATCATATCGCAAGTCAAACGTCTATCAACGGTCGATGTGTCGCGTTTAAGATTCAGTCACTGAAAGACGCATACAGCCACACACTCACACAGTCCTCCATGCACTCTCTTTACGCTTTAGTTCATTATTGCGGAAATAAATTGCCAATTTAATGACAGAAAACGGTGCACCAATGTAAATATGATCTGTTATTGCGAGCACTTATTCGAAGATAAAATCACCGGTGTTTTATTCTGGTCAATTTTATAATCATCAAATCGACGGTGCGATAAAATCATCGCAAACGCCGTTCGGAAGAAAAGGAGATTTAAGGGAAGTCGCAACATGCACTTCACTTGCTGAATTTAAAAGGAAGTGAAACAAAGAAAAACACACATGTAAAACACAAAAGCAAATAACAAATCAAGAATCGCGCATCGCATATTCCTGCGCCCTGCGGTCCCGCGCCTTGCTTGTTAAACAATAAAGGAATCAAAAACAGTAAAGCACACATGTATTGCAAGGGCAAATTCCGACTTTTTTTTTCAATTCAGAATAATTCCGAATTCGAATCGAAACGAACTTCGGGAAGAAAAGTACCTAATGAATCCGAATCGAATCAAATCCGATTTTTGGCGATTCGTGACAACACTAGTGGGCAAAATATGGTTTTGGTTGTTGCCGGCCTGATTGCTCTGACTTGCTTGTTGTGCAAGTATTGTATGTCGTAGCAAAAATGATTCTGCAAATTTATGAAAATTTGTGTTCAAATCCATTGGGAAGTTCTCCACACTTCCATATAAAAAATGGGTATAGTTGCTAATTTACGGATCCTCCATAACAAGGATTAAGTAAATTTTGAACAATCATGACTATTGAAGCTTTCAAGTAAATTTGCTCAAACTTTCACTATATTCCCTCTTTTATTCTGTATTCTCCAGATACAGGAAGATGTCTGGGTTTCATTCACCTTTAATAACCGATTGATGAAAAACATTGTCTGATCAACCAGAACTATTATCCTTTAGCTTTAATAATTATTGCCAGAATCTGCAAATTTGATGTTGTTTTCATTTCTACCTTTTCCCCAGCGTCTTCGCCTCCCCTGGCTACCCCACCAGCAGGACCCCCAGGTGCTGGCCCTGTGTCATGCCATGGCTTATGTCCACACCACGGCCAACACCACCACGGATAAACTCTACATCAAACCTTTCAAGTTCTTCACCCCACGTACCTACCTGGACTTCATTGATCTCTTCAAGAGTCTCACCTACAAGATAGTCAAGGAGGAGAAGGTATGAGTAGTTAGTAGTGGCCAGTAGTTACCAGTGTTGTAGTCGAGACCTCAAGGTCCGAGACCGAGACCAAGACCAAGACCATCTCTCCCGTGACTGAGATCTTCAGATTCTAGACCAAGACCTAGACTGAGATTGATATCTTTATAATGTAGTCAATACCAAGATTGAGACGTAGACCTACCTTCCAGGACTAAGATCGTCTCTGCTGTGACTGAGATCTTTAGATTCTATATCAAGACCTAGACCAAGACTGAGATCTTTCGATTCTACACCAAGACCTACGCCAAGATTGAGATCTTTAGAATGTAGACAATACCAAGATTGAGACGTAGACCTACCTTCCAGAACCAAGACCGTCTCTGCTGTGACTGAGATCTTTAGATTCTATATCAAGACCTAGACCAAGACTGAGATCTTTAGATTCTACACCAAGACCTACGCCAAGATTGAAATCTTTAGAATGTAGACAATACCAAGATTGAGACGTAGACCTACCTTCCAGGACCAAGACCGTCTCTGCTGCGACTGAGCTCTTTAGATTCTAGACCAAGACCTAGGACCAAGGCTGAGATCTTTAGAGTCTACACCAAGACTAGACCGAGATTGAGATCTTTAGAATGTAGACAATACCAAGATTGAGACGTAGGCCTACCTTCCAGGATCAAGACCATCTCTTCCGAGACTTGAGATCTTAAGATTCTACACCAAAACCTAGACCAAGACTGAGATCTTTAGAATGTAAACCAAGACCTAGACCGAGACTTCAAATATGAAGGATTTGTTTCAGATTTTTAGATCAGAAATGTAACACATGGATGTCGACTTTGCTAGTCTCATCCATGTCCGCACACACACAAACACACACACATTAAGGATTAATAATGTTATGGATTGTGTCACACATTGATTGCAGGCCAACGTTAGCAAGTTCCAGAGAGCCCTTGACAAAGTGAATGAGGCGTTTGAGAGTATTTCAAACTACCACAAGGAAATTGCCGTCCTCAATCCAGAGTACGTGAAGGCCAAACAGAGAACGGAACACATCAAAACAGAAGTAGAGGAATGTGAACAGATATTTGCTGATGTAAGTACACTCTACATATGTCCTGTTTTTAAGCAGACAATTGTATACCTACAGTATATGCCCAGAAGAATGTAAACTTATCAAATGGTTGATCATTTGATCTTTCTTGATTTGGATTACCTGAATATTATTCAATAAACCAATATGAGACATTTTTTTTGTAGGTAATATCTATATATCTATTAAGTTAAGAATTCAATGATGAAATGAGTGTCTGAGTGTCTAAGGGTAGGTATGATGGAGACACCTTTCTGGCCAACCTCCTTAAGATTGTGTATAAATGTGATTGCTATTCTGAATCATTGTCCAGATTTCATAAGAATTTGCTCCTAGATTAAACAAGAAAGTATTGGACATTTGTCATGATTGGGTTACCTTGAGCATGAAGGTATGATTAAACAATGAACACGGTCTGAAAGATAAAGAAACAATTAACAGCAATTTGTCAAATATCTGGAATCCTCCATTGATTACATGTCTATTATTATTTTGTATGTTCATTAATTCATGCTTGATCAATATGTAACATACATGTAACTTTAGTGAATTATTTGTAGATTTATCCTACTATTTTCAAGTTTCTGTTTGTTAATCATTTACTTCTCAATCACTTCTTACTAGGCCAAAGGTCACTGTGCAGAGGATGAGAAGGAAATCGTTCAACTTCAAGAGCCTCTCAACGAATTGAAGAAAGGAGCTCAAGCAGAGTTGGATAAGGTATGTACAATGTGAGATGATTTCTTCTGAGCAGTGTGAAATGTATAATTTATATCATCTGAATTGTACAATTAATCTAGATGGAAATTAACAAGTGTAATAACCGTAATCAACGTTTCTTGTTAAAAAGTTAGAAATGTTGAGTTCTCATAATCATTGTTCCTGCCCCAGGGCCCTGGAAACTTTATTTTTTAGGGGGTGCTGAGCCTAAGTAAGGAGATTAGCAGCCCAGTGGATCAATTAATATGACTATTGAAAAAAAAAAGTTATGTCACTCCAAGGCAGGTTGTTTCATGGTGCAAAGCAATAACAAAATAAGACAAGCTGATTGAATGAACGAGAATACAATAACACAAATACAATGCTATGCAATATGATAAAATGCAGGCAATACTTTTATTGATTGTAATTACAGGTAAAAGGACTATCACGCATGTGATAGTACACTCCCAGCACGAATTCTAAGAGAAAATGTCACTCGTTCATACGTTCCAATTTTCATTGGTCAAATATATTAAAGTGGGATGTAATTAATGATAACGATAATAATAATAATAAAAAGTTGGACTAATTTATGTCTCAACCTTTGCCTTGTGTATGTTCAATTCATTCATACCAATTCGTTCCAATGCATGGCTTATGACTTATGTATTTTGACTTTGTCAGGTGAATCCAGTCTATGAAGCTGCCTTGCATGCCCTGAGAAGCCTCAATCAGTCAGACTTGAATGAACTCCGGACATACCGGGCACCACCTGCACTTGTTGTTAAAGTCATCAACGCGCTGTGTCTGATGTTCAGGCAACCTTTTGAGTAAGTTGGGCAATCACTCATTGTGCCATGTAGTATTTCTCTCTGTATGTACCATATCCATTGACATTGGTGACCACGGAATGCCAATCCATTCTATTGTTTGCTTATCTTAACAGGTTGATGTTACCCATACCAGTCCAACCTTCAATACTTAGATATGTTGCTCTGTGGTGCCCACTGTCTCTCTTTCCCTTAATCTTCCCCGTAAGAAACAAATTCTCTGGACCTTCTGTCCTCGCACAGTGGTTTACAAACTGAAGTTGTTCCTCATTCGCGTCTGTTGGCCATCTGCATATGAAGTACCATCTCATTTGTAGTGTGACTAGTCTAAGGGATCCCCAACATTTCACTTGCGTGCAAACGTCTTCCATTTCTGTATAATAACCTTTTATAAGAAATTAAAAAGTGAATGAATTCATATATGATATATCAAGAAGACAATTTTTATGCCTCCGCAACGAAGTTGCCAGAGGCATTATGTTTTCGGGTTGTCCGTCCGTCCGTCTGTCCGTCCGTTACTGGTTCTCGTTACCGCGATAACTTAAGAACCGCTGATCAGATTTTGATGTAACTAGGACCAAGTATGTACTATGGGGCAACAACGAACTGATTAGATTTTGGATTTTGGAGCTGAAAGGTCAAAGGTCACCAGGCCTAAAATATGTCTCATTTGGGCTCGTTACCACAATAACTTGAGAACGGCCGGTCGGATTTTGATGTAACTTGGGTGAAGTATGTATTATGATGCAAAAATTAACTGATTAGATTTTGGTGTTGAAAGGTCAAAGGTCACAGGGCCTAAAACGCGTCTGATTTGGGCTCGTTACCACGATAACTTAAGAACGGCGTGTTGGATTTTGATGTAACTTGGGTGAAGTATGTATTATATGGCACCAATGAACTGATTAGATTTTGGAGTTGAAAGGTCAAAGGTCAAAGGTCACGAGGCCTCATACATGTCTGATTTGGGCTCATTACCATGTTAACTTAAGAATGGCAGGTCCAATTTTGATGTAACTTGGGTGAAGTATGTATTATATGGCACCAATGAACCGATTAGATTTTGGAATTGAAAGGTCAAAGGTCACGAGGCCTCATAGACGTCTGATTTGGGCTCGTTACCGCGATAACTTAAGAAAGGCATGTTGGATTTTGATGTAACTTAGGTGAAGTATGTATTATAAGGCACCAATGAGCTGATCAGATTTCAGGGTTAAAAGGTCAAAGGTCGGAGGTCACAAGGCTCCATACTTAATGTTTTTACCATGATAACTTGAGAACAACTTGTCGGATATTGATGTAAC
>JZLH01S0466366.1:14256-62816 GCA_001188425.1 Eucidaris tribuloides | reverse complement strand
CCGTGCCAGGGGCTGCATAACTTTCCAACCTTCTGTATTCTAGGGTGTTTATTTGTCCATTTGAACACTACCATGTAGTTCACATATCACAGTTTGACAATTTTTTTAACTTGAAGCTCCACAATGTTAGCCTATTACTTTAAGGTGCATCTTCATTTTCTGGATGTTCTTTTACCCGCCACATGCATCTTCAACAATCTTGTTTTCTCTCCTCCTGCCAGGCCCAAGGCCATTTGGGTAGCAAGCGTGTCAAAGCACAGGATATGAAGGGACTCCTGGAACAGAAGAGACGGGAATATCAAGAGAGTTTGAGACAAGTCAAAGTCTTTGAGAAGAAGATTCAGGTAAGTAATGAAATTACAGCAACTCAACTTTAAAGGCATCATTTAAAAATGTTTCCAGTTTTGAAAAATCTGAGTCATATAATCATCCACACTACTAGTGTCTCTTACAAGGTATAAAAGAAGCCCTGAAAAAAATTGCAGTTAAAAACAATGACATGTATTACATGCTTTTTAAAAAAATCAATAAACGACCATCCCAGTTTTCCCCCATAGACTACTGTGTTATAGAATTTTTGTTTACAGGACATTAATCTATGTGACAATTTTTATCTGTATATATTTTGCTAGTGACAGCATAATATAGTCGTAAGGTTTGTGTTCTATGGTGTTTATTTGTCCATTCAAACACTATCGTATCTGCCAGATATAAAAGTTGGTCAATTTTTTATATGATACTGCCTCCACAATGTAAAATCTAATCGTTGACTACAATGAATTCTGTGCAGCTGAATACAATCACTAGTTTGGAGGGCACACAATTGCTGTGTGCATGGAGTATACATGGCATTTTATGTGACAAGGCACAGAAGTGTACCACAAATTTACATGTTTGTTTGATCTACTTTTGCTTGCATCTCTACTTGAACGGCTATTTTGAGCCTATTATATCAACAACGATTCATCTCCGTTGTAGCACATTTATGAACATATCAACATGTTTTCAAGTTACTCAGTATGTGACATAAATTTGACAATTTCTATCTCCCAGCAATCTGTGAAACCATGTTATATACACATGTGGTTTTGCAAGTTGTAGGATGTTAATTTCTTTCAGATGATCTGGTTGATTTATAAGATGCAAATGTCATGCTTATATTTCCGCAATGTTTAAAATGAATGCAAGTTTGCCTTTATTTGCCTAATTGATTACCACAATTTTTGATTTCATTTCATTTTGGAGTGTGATAGAAATAATTTGTATACCTCGTAATATTGAGTACAATATGTTTGAAGTGAGCTTAATTTTATCTTTTTTGGCCAATTAATTACCACACTTATTTGTATTTTTTTATTACAATCTCAACTTTATAGTGTGATACCATTCTGTGATAGAGTGTGGTACAAATTAATTCTAAGTCTTCCGGTTATGTTATGTACGCTATGCAGTAATGTATAAGAGGTCGACCTCAAGACCAATTTTTGGTGGCCTCAGTCTCGCTCCGAACCACCTGTACAAATCCTATTTAAATGTGGTTGTGTTTTGGAGTGGCCTCGGTCTCTGAACCTGTGGTCTCGGACCCAACACTGACACTATATTTCGTCTATTTAACAGAACATAGAGGCCAAGATCAGAGCAGCGACCAAATTACTGGACAACATGGATTCCCAACACGCCAGCTGGAAGGCCAGCTTGCAACTAGCCGACAGTCACCTGCGCACCGCCCCGGGGGACGCCCTGCTGGCCGCGGCCTGCGCCACCTACATGGGCCCCATGGACGAGGGTACCAGGACCTCCATTCTCACCGACTGGCTGAATACGTGCAAGAGCGGCAACTACCAGTTGGATGCTCGCAGATATAGTGTGCTGAGTGGCATCCTTCCATCACTGCCCGCTAGTCCTGCACTGGATATGGTGAGATGTGATGACAAACTAGATTAAAATCTCTGTAGGGGAATTGTTCTTGTATGCGTTGTCAGCACTGATCATGAAGCTATTATGATTGTCCTTTTCAGATTTAATTTGCATCCTTATCTGTCAATCAATTTAGTCATATATAAGTTTGGTATGGAAATATAGATAATCAAGCTTGAAGTCTGGCCAGTGGAAATCAATGGTTTATTGTCTGTAAAAAATGCAGTTAAAACATGAATCTACTGCATACCATATGAAATAGAATGCAATGTTGCACTAAAACCATTTCTGACTACTTTAAAGATACCAAAAATTAATATTTTTCCCCCAATTTTGTCATTATTTTTACAAAAAGAAGTTTGTTTTTAAAGACAAATTTGTAATTCAGATTTTGATGATCTTTTAATGGATTGACATTTTGATCTCAGCTAGTCAGCTTGATCAGACAGATATCATAAGTTTCCCCTTTTCTCTCTCTATATTCTGCCCGCATTAGTGCAATCATGAAACTTTTAGCCTCCTTTTTCCTATACATGCATCTTCATCTCCAACCCACCAATGTGAACAAAACTCTAGCTCGAACTTCCTCTAAAGTTGAAGTGATTTGTGGAGTCCCCAGAGATTTGACTTTTACTGTAAGTTCCACTCTAAATCTGTATTTGCCTTACTTTTATAGTAAATTTCGGGTTCAATTCAGGTCTTTTTTATTCAATGTGCAGTTTCTGTTCAATAGGCACATTTCTTTTATGCATGAAAGGTGTGTTCACTTGTTGGGCCTATGAGAAGGATTTTGTATAGTGTAAGAGAATTAAGACTGTTTCTAGTGCATTTATTGATATCTGAACAAATTGGTGAATGTTAAGGCAAACATTAATCAAGAAATATTATGTCAACATATTTTACAATATTCATCTCAGGTCATTGAAGCTAACGCGAAGTCAGAGGATAACTTGGAGTCCAACAACTATCTGGATCCCTTACCCCACAGTGACAGTCCGTCGGTGGAGGTCAATCTACCTCCGCAGTTATCGGACAACCCTCAAAGTGACGAGAGTCTGGAGTCAGGATCACGGAGGGAACGACCTGAATCGGAGCTGGTTGCCGTCCCGGTGAGGGATGATTTTACAGTCGAAGGTGAGCTCTATGTTCTGTTGCTGACTCTTCTTTCATGTTTTGTGTTGTTTTTGTTGGCCCCCGATTGCAATGTTTGTGGAAGTACATACCAGTTCACATTCCTTGCATCTTTCTGTTTATCTATCAGTTTGTCCTTAAATCTTAATGTGCCAAAGTTGCAGATCTGCACCACATCATACACATAAAGTCCATAGAGGTTTAAATCCTCTGGCACGTTGAGAGTTAAAGACCAAGAACTGTCATGTAGGTTTGGTTGATCAAACAGATTTGTCATAAATACATGTATGTCGCAAAGTGTGGCATTGTTATGCCAGACATTAGAAAACAACATGGAACCTACTGAATTTGTTTTTAAAGACATATTGTGATGTATTTATTTATCAAGGAGGAGATACATGTATTACAATGTACATTTCCAGTGGCAAAGAGGTCACCCTCACCAGAGCTCTATCTCATAAAGATTTGCAATTGATTGTAACTTCAAAAAATTGATTGCAATGTTGATTGCAACCAATCACAATCCAGTATTTGAAGACTTACAATTGATTTCTGGTTTTGCAATTGATTGCAAGTTTTATGAGACAGGGCCCAGGTCTTTTGTTATCACCAATTTCACTAATTGAGGTTACGTACTAGATTACATTTACACAGATATCCAGTATTGAAAATAAACAATCATTTGTTCAAATAAAAACTTAATTCAGAAGACGGTATTGCAGACGGGCTTGCTTAATGCATTAAAAACATTAAAACCCGGAAGCGTAAAGGGCTCAACCCCCTAGATGCACAGCTCAAAGTTCCTAATCATGTAGCCTCTCTGCTGTAGTGTAAGTATTAGAGTAGAGCTTTTCAGAATGTACAAGATCAGATATACTACATGGTAGTATCACTGAAAGGACTTTGTCTGTAATGGATGTATTGATCATGATAACTTCTGTCAATACATCTATTTTAGAAGGAATTGTAACAAATTTGTGTCTTTTTTCGTGCTCATCTGTATTTATAGCCATCCTGAGCAGTCCCGAGGAGCAGACAGTCTGGAAACATAGTGGAACGGTGTGCGACCAATTCTCAGTTAACAACGCTCTATTCACCAGGGCGTGTGTGATAGGAAGAAAGCGTCAGTGGCCACTCTTGATCGACCCCGATAACCAGGCACTGACCTGGATCACTAAACTCATCGAGAGAGGGGTGGTCAGCTTCCACGAGGGATGGGAAAATGAGGAAGAAACGGGTAAGTGACAATCAGAGCTGTGTAGAAAGGACACCGAATGGAAATGGTGTCTTTTGTGTTCTTGTTAGCCACCGAGGTGGAGCAAGAATAAAAGATTCTTGGTTTCGTCCATCTGTATGTCGTCCGTCCGTAACACTTATAAAATTTGAATAACTTTGAGACATTTACCCGTTTATAACCAAACTTGGATGGTAGATGCCATACAGGGAATTCAATGATTTTTTTTTTTTTGGGGGGGGGTTAAAGGTCATGTATGTTGGTCAAAGGTCCATAAGATTAAATGCTAAAATTTATCAGCAGGCTTCCACTTGGTTTAGTTACTCTTGCAACCACAGGCCCATGTGTAACCAAATTTGAATTGTAGATGCCCTATAGGGACCTCAATGTTATACATGTTATTACTGTATTATGATTACAGGTCACGTAATTAGGGCAAAGGTCAATTCGGCTAAATGTTAACATACTAGAAGGGCAAGACAAATTATGGCTAACACCTTGTTTGAATAACTTAGTCATTCTTCATTGTGCTTATCTTTGACATGAATATCTCTCCACCCCTCTTCCCACCTCTCCATCCCCCATACCAGAACTGACGGCCTCACTAATCTATGAGGCCAACTTGGATGGTGACGGTGACCTTGACCCCAATAACCCCGAACTCTCCGATGACCGTCTGATGGAGAGTCGGTTGCTGGAGAGCGCCGCCACCTCCAACTTCCCTTTCAGCAGAGCCACACAGAATGCCAGCTCTATGGGAGAGGGACGAGAAACCGACTTTGGGACGGAATTTCCTGAAACACCTCGTACCGTCACAACGTAAGTTTATTGTTCAGCTGCTCTGTTGTGCTGTTTTGTACCCATTTGACATTTGAAATTTTGTGTGAGATGGAAATGTGATAATAGTCCATTCTTATATAGCACATAATACCGATGAGATCAGTCTCTATGCGCTTGGCTATTATTACCCCGGTCACTGGGATACAGTTCTAATCTGCACAAGAAGTCCACCATTTCCACTCCCTGGGGAGTATTCCTAGCTGAGTTGCCAAGGAGGTACATCAAGCCACATAAACTAAGTCATTCTCATTCTACCTGGTACCATACTCCTGGATGGAGAGCAGCAAAGCAGATAAAAAAATCTTTGCTGAAGGACATTAATGCTGGGCAGGTGTTGCACTCAAACTCGAGACCTCTAGATTATCAGGCACACACCTAACCAATCTTAGTCGTTGATGATGCTTTTTTTTTCTGAAAAAAAGCAGCATTTATTTTGATTCGATTTTGATGCTCATCTCTTGAAAACTGAAGTTCTAAACAGATACTGAGATCTGAACAAACTAGAAAATGTGATTTGACTCTGTCATGATTGTGCTTTTTGGTGACTCCTTGAAATTATTTTGTGAGATTGAATCAATCTTTTATAGCACATGCAAACCTCACACACTTAATAATGATTATGTGCAACATTCATATAGCACCCAATACAAAAGTTCCCAGTAATGTGCCATTTGAACTCAACATATTCTCATTCATCCGACCCGGATTCTCAAAACAGCAAGAAAGACATTGAATCACACAATGTATTTTTGTTAATCCACCATGTTTCTATCGATGGGTGTATTATTATAATCAGTAATAAGTAAGATCACATTTGATATTGTGACACACCCCTCCTCAATGGAGATTGTGCTAAAACATGATCTCACACTGATAGACAATAATTGAAATACATTATTAAAACAATTACTTTTCAATATGTGGTTACACAAATGTGTATTTCCACACCACATAAAAGTCATATACTTTACAACAGAGCTTCAACCCATTCAATGAAAAGCGCCCTCGACCGCACACCATCGAAAGTAAATTTAAAGAATTGATAATGATTCTGTGCACTAGTCATCTGCTCAATACTTTTTACACACTGTACTATATGTGCACAGTAATGAATAAAACACATGGTTTCTGATATTTTACACCAAATGAATAGGTCAGTTGAAAACATGAAGTCTCTTTTAATTCAGCCTATTAAAAATGCAGGATTCTCATAAAAAATAATGTAGAAGTATACATTAAGTAACATTTTTGTAAAATTTGTGATCAATCTGTCCCAATATAAAAGTTCCCAGGAACCTCAAAAATAATGTGGAAGCATTCATTTGGAAAAGTGACAAATTCTTGTGAAATTTGTGCTCAATTTTTTTTCACAGAATGGGAGGTGAGACTCCAAACAAAGATCATCTGAGCGAAAAGGACTTCGACATCTACAGCATCGGCACCAGCAACGTCTCCACCATGACGCACCACTTCTCCGTCGACCCCGACGCCGAACGACCTCTCAATGACCTCTGGGTCATCGCCGCGGACGACCTCTTCCTGGAAACCAAGCTACTCCAGTCCATCGCCCTGGGTTTGAGCGTGGTCGTCACTTATCTGGAGAGGAGGGATCTGGACGTGAAGTTTGAGGATTTGCTGATGAGGAACGTGATAGAGAACAAGGAGGGGGAGAAGAAGATCAGGATCGGGAGTCACGAGTATAACTATCATCCAAGATTCGCTCTCTATCTCACTACATCTGTACCACTGGAATTGGAAGGTAAAATTTTGCTCTTCAGTGATGTACATTATGCTTGTGAATAATTACTGAAAGTGCTATGAGACATATCATCCCTGGGGCGACAAGACCTGGTACATGTATATCAACAATGTTGCATTTTTCAGAATAGCCAAAAAACATGGCTGCCTAGTTAACACAGTAACAAATGGGATAGCTGTCAGTTTACCTGACTATAGTGGCTCTATTTTTGAGATTCAGCGTTCACATAAAAAACTAATTTTTGTTAAAACTTGAGATACAAGGTCTTGCCACCCCAGGGACGTCATAAATTGATGTATATTTAAAACTGTGTAGTAACTGTAGTCAATAAAGAATAAGGGTAATAATAATTACACCTTTGGGAGTTGAGGTGGTGTATACTGAGTAGGTTCAATATGTTAGAAATGTCAGTCCAGTAAGCAAGTAAAGTCATGTTAGAGAGCATTTGATTTTAGTGTAAGAATGTCAACCTACACCACTGCCTCATAGTTTAAAACAAAGCTTGCTTGTTGAAGGGTAATAAAATGTAGTGATAATATTTCATGAACTTAACATTCAACTTTTGCTAGTGTAAATATTTACTGAAATTACAATTTAGTAAGCATAATGTATAGGTATTCAGCCAAAGACAAAATGCAGTGGAATTAGTTCAAATGTTTTGATAATATGAATATACCTAGTCTTTCATGATTGCTTTTGAAGAAACAAATTTACTATTGGTACTCATAGATTTTCCCTTTTTTAGAGTACTCATTTTCAGGTACAAATTTTTTTAGGGCTTTATTTTTAGACCTTATTAGAGACAATTACTGCATAGAACATTAATATTCAATATTTAGTCTTTACTGAACTTACTTTTGTAAGTATACTTGTTCATTTAATCTTCTTCAATTACATAATATTCTACTTCATTATAATTTTTTATCTTCTACCTTTATGGATTTTGGTGACCCTTTTTTTTTACGAGCCTCCAGCTTTCTTTGCATTCATGTTCCAATTCTTAATACACTGAGCTGTATATTTCGTATGTACATATTTCTTGTAATGTAGGTCAATGGAATTAAATTCTCTTCTTTAAGATTGCAAAATAAATATTTGAAGATTTGAGAGATGCAATATCTATGATTGTGTCGGCAGGTGCAGGCTTCTTGAAACCCTCCACAGACCGTTTCAACGTGGTTGACATGTCCGTGGGTCCGGAAGGCCTGACCACCCGACTCCTCATCAACGTGATGGACGCCGAGAGACCGGACTTTGCCAACCATCAACACTCTATCCTGACTGACCTTAAGGAACATCAGAGCACTCTCCAAGAAACAGAGGTAGGTAGTCAATGCCAAGACCTTAACCCATTCAATACTAAGACCCCAAATTTGTGGTTTGCCTTTTTATCTTGGAATGTGGCTGTATTTACCCCATCTAATGAATATGTTAAAGTAGAGAAAAATATCAGCTATTCAATGAACTGGGTGCTTCAATGTCATAATGAATATTCATTTTGTTATGAATTTTTACATGAGATTTAACTAGAATATTCATAAACTTATCAAATTGGCAACGGCTGTTGTTATGATGAGGCTTTGGGTTGTTCCATTTTGTTAGTGGGTGATGTATTGAGCTAATTGAGAAAAATATGTTACGGACATGTTTTCCTTTTTTATGTCATTTAAAAGTGAAAGTTATTCAATCAAAAATTATTTTTAGTCTTAAATTTCACAAGAAAAATAAGATCTTGAAAATTTCACCCATAAATAATTAATTAATTAGGTGAATGTGTGACACATCATTCAATACCCATTACCCTTTATATATAATTGACTATTCCAGTATGTTGCCGATTTGATGAGAAAGCAAATTTGTAGTGATTATTTTACTCTGGACAGGCTCTAGTATTAAATGAGTTAAAGCCACAGGCTAACAATGACCACCGGGCGAGTTGGCTCAGTGGTAGAGCGTCCGCTTCTGGTCTGTGAGGTTGCGGGTTCAAGCCCCAACCGGGTCATACCAAAGACCATTCTAAAAATGGTACTTACTGCCTCTAGCTTGGCGCTCGGATATCTAGATGGTGAAGGGAGTTAAACACAAGGGACTACCAGAGGACTAACCCCCCATTGTAGTCAAACTGTCTTGTGTAGCCATGTTGCCTAGGGTTACTGAAACGGAGATAGGCGCCGCCCGATGTTCCGCTATAGGAGCAGGATGGGTTCAACTTGACTAACAATGACCTCAGTTTTTAAAAATGTGAGCTACATACTCATCCATGCTGTAAGTGTCTTTGATAAGGTTGAAAAATGAAGCCCTGATAAAAATTGTATTTCAAAATGATGATTTCGTGCTTAAAAAAAAAGTGAAAATCTACCAGCAGTCAAGTTGATCAGATTCACCTGCCCATTGCCTCCCATAGACTTAATGTGTGTGGATCTAGGCTATTTTATCCTCCACCAGAAGGGAAATTGTTTATTCATGCATATCTTGCCAGTGGAAGTATAACTCTCCAAATTTTTGTATTCTAGGGTGTTTCTTTGTCCATTTAAATACGATTATGTAGCTCAGATATCAAAGTTTGACAAATTTTTAAATTGAAGCTCCACAATGTTAGCCTTCTACTATATAAAAAAAAAAAATCATACAGATGGGATATGCTTTATTTTCATTGCTTTTTGAACTACATTGATATGATCGGTCTTGTGGAAATGTAAAAAAAAAGTGTTTTGATTTCCAGTTATTGGCACATCTGGTTAGTCTTACATACAAGCTTTTAGGGTGGGGTAAGCTCATGGGTAAGTTCATTGTATGGTTTGGGATTGGAGTAAGGGCTAGGGCTGGAGTTAGGTTAAGGATTTGGGTCTTAAACATGCAATCAGTTATCGGACATATTTTCCTATCATGTATTGTGATGGAAAACCAAGAACTCTAATTCCAACAATTTTATGTGTATCAATAGTTTCCATTAATAATGATGTCATGTCGATAACTTCATACTGTGCTATTCTTTGAATGACCTGTGTCACAGACCTCACCTTTTCCTGTCTCGTAATATTACAGTTTCTTCCTATCTCTCCTTTTCAATCAGTCTGATATGTTGAACAAAGTCTTAAATGTGTGACAAATGTGACAGCTATGTGTCTCTTACTATAACTGCATTCTCTTTATTTCCCCTTTCTTAATCATTCTGAGATGTTGAACAAACTCTTAGACTTGGATCTGTGACACAGATCTGAGACCTGACCTCTCTGTGTGTCTTATGTTCTCTGTATCTCTCCATTTCAATCAGTCTGAGATGATAATTGAAGTCCTTGACTTGGATCTGTGTAGCAGACCATGCGCCTATGTGTCTCTTTTTATGAAAATTTTCATTATTACTCGACCCGTTTCATTCAGTCTGAAGTGTTAAACAAAGTCTTGGACTTGGACCACAGGCTGGTCTAACTACATGTATCTGATCTACTACCATAAGATAATATTCTTTGTCACAGATCTGACCTCTACGTGGTCCGACTAACTGAGTCACTACCACCAGATCATCTTCAATGTCACGGACCTGACCTCTATGTGTCTCTAACTATTACATTCTCTTTCTCTCTCTCCCTCTTATTTAGTCTGAGATGTTGAACAAAACCTTGGACCTGGATCACGGCATCTTGGAGGATGCGGGCTGGTCCGACTACCTGAGCCACTACCACCAGATGATCTTCGGCACCGAGGCGGTCCTCCAGGAGAGTCGGGTCCTCTTGGACCAGCTCCGGGAGAAGCAGACCCCGTACCGGGCCGTGGCCGAACACGGCACCCTCCTCTACACCACCGTCAAGAAGGTGTGGCAGCTCCTCCCGACGTACTACCTACCGCTGCGCCGCTACGTCCGGTGGTACAACAAGACCGTGCAGTCCCGGGAGAAGGACCGCACCGACATCGCCTCGTTGAAAGCCAGGGCCGTGGAGCTCTGCAACGCCCTGACATCGGACGTCCACGCCAAGTTGGCGTGCGGCCTGTTTCAGCAGCACTCGGAGCTGTTCGCCTTCCTGCTGGCGGTCGAGAAGATGCGGCTGTCGGGAGAGATGACCCCGGTGGAGTGGGACCTGTTCGTCGGTGGGCTAGAGTTGGCTGTTCCCAAAGAGAGAGACTCTGTCCGTGACATTGCCGTCGATAACGGTGATGTCCCCACCTGGCTCACCAATGAGGTATGTAAAACTCGACATGATCAAGAGTTGGTCATCAATGGGGTACTGTCCAGATCAATTTATCACAAATTGATTTTCAACCAAAGGAGAGAACAGGGAAATTGATTTATAGCAGAGTGCAGTGTATGCTGAGTATACATGTAAGAGCAAATTGGACCGGTAGTAATATTATATTACAGGTCATGCTAGAATGTCTTTTTTTATTCAAAAGGAGACTGTAATTACATTCTACAGGACCTACATTATGGGTCACATTCACTTGGCTTTAATAAAGCCCAAGTATAATGTTTTGGTTATTTAGACATTTTTTTGTTGATCTTTCACAGAGTATTTCATTGTCACCTTAGACATCAGAAAACAACATCAAACCTACTCAAAATTGTTTATAGTGGCAAACTATAATGTTCCAATTAAAGGAGAGCATGTAATGGTATGTACATTACCTATGGGAAATGTCTGGGTTTCTTTTGAGAATGAAACTGATATTTGGATGGAACAAAAACTGGCTTCCTTATACTGAAACCCTACTTTTCCTATTTTTTTCCTACTTTTTGTGAAGATCCTAATTTTCCTATTTTTTCCTACTTTTTTGTGAAGATCCTAATTTTCCTATTTTTTTCCTAAAAAATCCATCTTGCTACTTTTTCTACATTTTTGTCAAAAAAATCCCCATTGCGTTAGGTTTGATATTTATTTGGAATTGAGTAGTCTTTACAGGTATGTTGCTGAGAGTGATTACATCACCTTAACTCGTTGAAGACGTGTGACGAGATATCTCGTCACGAGGCTTATGGGAAATGCGTGTTGAAGCAAAAACAAATCGTCTCCAACGGGTTAATGCACTAATTTCATCTGTTGGGGTGAATCATTGTTAGGTTGGTAGAAGCTTTAAATTTTCTTCTTCTGACCACATCACCTGTTTGTGAAGGAAAAATTTGTTTCCAAGGAATTCTGTTTTTTGGCCAATATTATAATTTTTTCCATGTATTCTGCATGTTTCCATTTTCTTTGGGGTTACTACTCCATACACTACTTAAAAATATCCTGCTTTCCTCCTACTTTGGTGGATTGAATCCTACCTTTCTCCTACTTTTTGGAGAATTTTGCTCCTAATTATCTCCTACTTTTTCAACCAAGCAGAGTCGAAGGCCTGCAATAATTGAGATACACTGTACAAGGTCTCGTCTCTTCAAAATGAATGTTTGTGTACTATCTCCTCTGCACAGATTTGGACCAAGTGTGGCCAGCTGATAAAGGCGGTCCCAGCCTACCAGGGCCTCCGTCAATCCATGCTCCGTCACTCCCGACAGTGGCAGGAATACTTCGGCTGTAGTCCGGTCCTCCTCGCACCGGTACCGGGCCTGGACCTCATGCACCTGACCGTGGGTCAGAAGGCGCTCCTGTGGCGGATCGTCCGGCCGGACCGCACGGCCACCGTGTGTCGCGACCTGGTGGTGTACCAGCTGGGCGCCCACACGGCCAGGCCGGAGGTCTACAACATGGAAGACGTGTTGCAGCAGACTGGCAATCACGTTCCCTTGGTCTTTGTGGTAGCATCTAAGTATGGTCATGAAGGCAATCTAACAGGAATGGAAGGTATGACATCTTCAGTAGGATGTGTTCAAAGTCATGTGTGTTGGGGGGGGGATGGGGAGGATGGGGAAGGACATTTAAAAATTCTCAATATTATCTAAGAGGACAAAGGCATCTAAAAACCTAATCTGTTTTCTCTATAATATGTTTTTGTTGTTATCTGTTTAGTTGATGACAGTGCTATGGTACTTTTTATGCCTATGCAATGAAGTTGCTGGATGTATCATGTTTCCAGGTTGTCCGCCCATCTGTCTGTCTGTTTGCCCATCCCTTTATCTGTCAGTTACTGGTTCTGATGAACTGAATAGAGTTTGGAGTTGAAAGGTCAAAGGTCACAGGACCTTGTACACATTTCATTTCAGCTCATTACCATGGTAACGTACAGACTTTTGGTCAGATAGTGTTTGGGATTTGATGGAATTGGACTGGGAGTGCAGAGGCATACCCACTGCGCCCAATCGAACTGCTGTAGTTTGTGTATAGCACACATAATACTCCTTATTAGTAGTAGTAGTAGGATATGTAACCAACAGGTTAAGACACTAATCCGCAGCATACAGGGTATATTCTCCATCCGTCTTCTCTTTTTGCTCCTGCAGGCCATCCCGTGGCTGACCCTCTCTCGGCACTCGCCCTCTACAGTAAACGCAGCGGTAGCCAGACGGCTATTTACACTGTCTCCCTTGGCAACCAGAGACAGATGCGAGAGGCAGTCCAGGCCTTACAGGAATGTGTTGAGACTGGTCATTGGTTGGTGCTGAACAACTGCCAGGCAGTGGACCAATGGAGCGGGGAGTTTCTACAGTTGATACAGGTAGGTACTTGTATCTCTCTTGTTATCTGTACTTCTCGTCTATGTATTCTCAATTTCTTGTTATCTACTGACCTATATATACTGTTCAGATAGTAGCTTTGATACTTGTGTCATGTCCCCTTAAAGTTTAACTAGTCAGTGTATACTTTTGGTAAAAAGTAAAAATGAATTTTCTTGTATGTTTTTATCAAATAGACCTATATTATTTATGAATGACCTGCAAATGACATGCTCTGTAATATTTCCAGTTATTTTCGAAAATGATGATGAATAAAAAGTAAATAAATATATTAAGAGTTAATGAAAGAAAGACTTACAGCAACTTCTCAATTTTGTTTTTATTTTTATAGCATATTGTTACACCAGCCACTGGCTCAGAGCAGACATCGTCCGGTTCTGGGACCCAACACGGGAAGGATGATGCTTCTGACATGATGTCACGGGCCGCCAGTCAGTCTAGTATCTATGAGGGTATTCAGGTCCACTCTGACTTTAAACTGATCATGATCACCACAGCTGACAGCCAAACTCCTCTTCCAGGTAATTTTATACCACACCATATCCCTCAACACCACACTACCACCACATGGCCCTGGGAAGCAGGGGTGCTGGGGGTGCAAGCACCCCCAGTAATTTTTCAGGGGGTGCACAGCACCCCCTGCAAAAGACGTGTATGCCTATTTTCCTTGAAATTTGGTCGCTGAGTGACTTTTCAGCTGTTGATTTGGCAGTGAAACCACAAAAAAGCTGTTGATTTGGCCGTGAATTGGGCCGTGAAAAATTTTTTGGCCGCGAAAATTTTCCGCCGTTTGATTATTTTACTTACTTTTCTCTCTTGTATTTCCACATATTTCAAATTTTTGTTAGGTGAAGTAAATTAAAAAAACCACGAAGGGAAATATTAATGCTATTATTTCTTACACTCTGCTGTAATGTTTAAATATATTTTGTCCTTATGTAAATGTCAATTTTTTTATTTTGTTTTCAGAGTTATCATTGTATGATTAGTACTTAAATGATAGAAAAATGCATAAATTAAATCAAAATATATCCAAATATATCAGGAGAAAAATCATACTTCCATTGTATTAGCAATAATAATTGATATGTAGATACAATGTTTCATATGTTTTCCAGTGAATGTTTATACCCCCGCCAAACAAAGTTTGAAGGGGGTATATAGGATCCAGCGTACGGTCGGTTGGTCGGTCCGTTGCAAATCTTGCGGATCGAACTACTTTTTCAGTTTTCAACCAATCCTCACAAAAATTGGGTCACGCATTGGTCTTGAGGTAAAGATGTACAAGACACATTTTTCGTATGTGTCGGAAACTGCGTTGCCATGGTAACGGCAAATTATAGCAAAAATCAGGTAAAAATCTTGCGGATCGAACTACTTCCTCAGTTTTTCTCCAATCCTCATGAAAATTAGGTCACACATTGGTCTTAAGGTAAAGATGTGCAAGACATACTTTTTGCATGTGTCGGAAACTGCGTTGCCATGATAACAGCAAATTTATGGTAACAAATCAGGTAAAAATCTTGCGGATCGAACTACTTCCTCAGTTTTTTACCAATTCTCACAAAAATTGGATCACATATTGGTCTTGAGGTAAAGATGTGCAAGATATACTTTTTGCATGTGTCGGAAACTGCATTGCCGTGGTAACGGCATATTTATGGTAATAAATCAGGTAAAAATCTTGCGGATCGAACTATTTCCTCAGTTTTTGACCAATTCTCACAAAAATTGGATCACATATTGGTCTTGAGGTAAAGATGTGCAAGATATACTTTTTGCATGTGTCGGAAACTGCATTGCCGTGGTAACGGCATATTTATGGTAATAAATCAGGTAAAAATCTTGCGGATCGAACTATTTCCTCAGTTTTTGACCAATCCTCACGAAAATTGGGTCACACAGTGGTCTTGAGGTAAAGATGTGCAAGACACATTTTTAGCATGTGTCAGAAACTGCGTTGCCATGGTAACTGCATATTTATTTTAAGAAATCAGCGTAAAAAGCGTGCGGATCGATCGTTTTTCTCAGTTTATTGACCAATCCTCATGAAAAATGGGTCACACATTGGTCTTTAAGTGAAAATGTGCAAGACACATTTTTCGTATGTGTCGGAAACTGCGTTGCCATGGTAACGGCAAATTATAGCAAAAATCAGGTAAAAATCTTGCGGATCGAACTACTTCCTCAGTTTTTCTCCAATCCTCATGAAAATTAGGTCACACATTGGTCGTGAGGTAAAGATGGGCAAGACATACTTTTTGCATGTGTCGGAAACTGCGTTGCCATGATAACAGCAAATTTATGGTAACAAATCAGGTAAAAATCTTGCAGATCGAACTACTTCCTCAGTTTTTGACCAGTCATCATGAAATTTGGGTCACACATTGGTCTTTAAGTGAAGATGTGCAAGACATACCTTTTACCTGTGTCGGAAACTGCGTTGCCATGGTAACAGCATATTATGGCAATGAGTCAGGTATGTGGGGGTATTAATCACCTCCAGTGATATTTCTAGTTTAAATTGTTGTTGACATAGTGTAAGTATGATAATTGTTTTGAATTGTTATTGTTTTTTGATACTTTGAGTTTAAAAAAAAATGCAGAAATAAAATCGAACTGAAATTGATACTGATTATGGAAATTCCATTTCAACAAAAGAAAGGACCCAGCAAGACTATGACCATTCTGTTAGGTAATTTACCACCTGTTATGCAATCTTTGGTATGCAGGTCTTGTTATTCAGAATGGCATGCAGGTGGCATGTGAGACCAACACCAACTTCAAGGCCACCCTCAGGACATACTTCAACCAGGCCATGGCTGCCGTGGACCAACAGAAACACATGGTGACGACCTCACAGGCTAAGGTAAGAGTCGCTGCCAATTTATTATTCCCATGGTGTAGCATGTAATTGAGACAGCAAGTTTGATAATATTGGTGCAGCATGTGATCAGATAATGTTCGTTAAAGTTCTGGCAAATACTAAGGCCCCAAAAAAGAAAAATTGCTATGTTGCCTGTAAGCGACTGACCATAAAATGCGAAAAAACAGGGTCACATTAAAAAAAAAATTTATGCAGACCCAAAATATACAAACTCACCATTTTCGGGAGAAAATGCCAGATTTGAGCAAAGAATTTCCCAAAATTCCTATTCAATGACACAGGCATGAGATTTCTCCGCGGATCCGCGGATTTCCGCTGATTTCGAAATTCTGAAAAAAAAAGTGCACGGAAAAAAAGTCTGTGTTTTCTTTCTTTTTTTGTCTTTTTAAGGCTACCATATCCCGCCTCAGTTGTGGCATTTTGGATGAGTGGGACATGGAGTCTTGTATATGGTGTGCATTGGCCATGCAGGCATGGTTACCTGCATGCGACCACGGTGTACTACGGAGCGGGAAGGAATGCGAAGGTCGTAGGCTACTGCTTGACTGCGTTAGATAGTAATGGATTTTACAAGTATTTGTAGGTTGTTTAGATGTAGTTTCTTCAACAAAAAAATGAGGAATGTGGAGGAAAATGACCCTCATGTAAAGGACATGTTTCCAACAAGATGAATGGCAGAGGTTGGACTATGGCTATGTCTGTAGTGTAGTGTGAGTATGAATTGAAGTTGCAGCTTGCAGTGACGGGCCGCGACAGTGGTGCGGGCATCTGTGGAGTTGTGATTTACCTTGAGCTGTTTTACAATACCAACAATACTTCATTTGATCAATATGAACTATTGTATGGACTTTAGTTTAGTACCTGGTGCGATACATGTGTGAACTTGTCTTATAATCCAGCAAGACTTCACCTGTGCTTACTTCATGATATTTTCAGATTGTTCACAGCTGAAGCCTGCAGCTGCTAACTGCAGATCTAACTAACAAGTAACATTATGCATAACAAATTAACTGTACTTTTAATTTGATGTTCGAATATGTTAAAACAACCTCTTCAAAACAGTAAAATTTGATTGTAGAATGCATCAAACGGGAGTTTTTCATACCTGAAATTCCAAAATTTTCCGACCGTGGGAGGGGGAACCCCCCTCCCACACCCTCCCCCAGAGGGCCGCAATCTTTCCTCTTTTTTCAGAATTTCTTTGTCTCATGCCTGATGACTTAAAACAGTTCTTGTATGCATTTTGCCCATATGAAAGACCCATGAAAAATAGCGGGAAACTCAACTCTCACACAGTTTTGTCTGACATATACTTGCACAGAACAGTATGTACATGGGTGTTACTGTTAGAAAAAAAAAATTGAATAAAGAATAAAAATCGACCGACCAACCCAATTTTCAAAATTTCCCATTGGAGGGCAACATAACCTTTTTTTTAAGGCGTAAAGTGAGCTCATTAGATTTGGTGTGGAATATCTTAGGCCAATAGAAAAAACTAATCATGATAATTGTTATGATGATGATGATGTTAATGATGAGAGTGATGATGATGATGATGATGATGATGATGATGATGATGATGATGATGAGGATGATGATGATGATTATGGTGATGTTGCTGATGTTGATAATGATAATTTTGTTATTGATGGTGATAATTTTGTTGATGATAATGATGATGTTATTGTTGATGAGGATGATGATGAGGATGATGATGATGATGATGATGATGATGATGATGAGGAGGAGGAGGAGGAGGAGGAGGAGGATCAGTCATTGTCACTGCCTGCTTGTCATCCTCATGGTGTAATGTGTGCTGGAAACTGGGTAGTGTTGTATTGGACGCCGGCCTCAAGGCCAATTTTTCGTATCTGCCAACCAGTAAGATTTTATCAGATTTAGTAAGATTTTTCAGTGTCCAATCCACAGAATAAGACTTTCTGATACGAAAATAAGATTTTTTGAAGAATGTGCAGTATACTTATACTATGTGATTTTGACACAGTAAGATTTTAACCTTCAATTTGCATTAAGAATAAGTCTTTTGATCTGTATCAGTAAGATTATTCATGTTGGGAGGTTGGTAGGTATGATTTTTGGTGGTCGGGGCCATGGTCTCGGTCCAAGTCACCTGTACAAACCCTGTGGAAAGGTTGTGTTTTGGAGCCGCCTTGGTCTTGGAACTTGTGGTCTCAGATACATCATTGAAACTGTATGGTGATAGAACTTTTTCCTCGGCAACATTAACCCTGTGGCATACATATTACTGTTTATATATAAACAGGTGAATGACCCTATGCTACATTAATTTCAGAGCATTTGAAGATGAAGTGATAATCATCAGGGATAAGTTTGTGAAGGAATAATTTGTGAAGTTAACCAGCCAGCAGATGTGCAGTCATGCATAGAGAACCAACTAAAAGTTATGTGATATCACATTTGTTTCGTCTTTTTTTATCCGTGTGCATGACTTGTGTATAGGTAAATCCAGATGGATGCTGTCAAATTGTCAAGTTGATTTACACCATCCACTGGGCTAATAATTTCCTTCCTGAAGCTCAGCAACTCCTACAAAAATAGTTCACAGGGCCCTGTTTACATTTCCATCTTATTTTATCTTGTGTATTGGTCTTTACAGAGCTTGACAGAATTGGTGTTTTGTATGGCGGTCCTGCACTCAGTCCTGTCTCACAGGAAATTGTTCTATCGACTTGGATTCAACAAAGACTACTCTTGGTAAGACGGGATGGTGAAAAGACACAGAAACTAAATGAGTCAATAGACAGTAATTGTTAAAAATTTGTCAGTTAATTTTCATTTTGGTCATTTTGTGACTATTTGGAATGATGTAGTGTTTGTGAGATGGCTAGAGGTCACTTGGTAAGGAAAAAACAATGATACTCAATGTCCCATGCTGGGCATTGATGTAAATGTATAATAGACGTATACGTTACTGTGAAAATTGGCAAACAAAGCATGGTTAGGGGCGTGCAGATCAGTGATTGAAGCAAACAAAGAGTTAAGGGATTATATGGACTGTCACTTCGGAGAGTCTCCCTTTTCTGATTAAAAATCCTGTTTTTTTAAAAAACTGTAACTTGAAAATAAGAAAGGAAAGAAATGTATATTTTAGGCTGTTGATTTTTCTCTGACAGATCACAGTGATTGTAGAAGTTTGGTGTAAGCTTTTCTATCTTTAAAGAAAATTTTGGGGTTCATAGTAATAATTGTGAAATTTAATTTTATTCTCAATTTATCTTTTCAGGGGAATCCCCGATCTGAAAGCAATGATGTCATGTCTCAACTTGTGTGGCGAGGGATCCCCATGGGAAAACATCCAGACCCTGAGACATCTCATCAACCAGCTGGTGTATGGCGGCCATACTGACATACTGGAAGACACAGAGATTGTCACAGCCCTGATTGACAGCTTACTGCTACCATGGACAAATATGAGGGTGAGAAATTTGTTTAGTTCAAAGCGTTACAGACCCAAAATCTTAATGACTGTCATGTATCGCTGATTGCTGATACACGATGCTAGTAACAAAATAGAACTAGCGAGAGTCAAATAAATTCATTAGATTTGGGGTGGAAAATCTTTGGTCAATGTAATATACTGATATGATGATGATGATGATGATGATAATGGTGGTGGTGGTGATAAAGATGATGATGGTGATGATAATGATGATGGTGATGGTGCTGGTGGTGGAAATGATTATAGTGATGGTAATGATGATGATGATGACAGTGATGATGATTATGATAATAATGGTAATGATGTCATATGATGAAAATGGTGATGATAATGATGACATTGATAATGATGATGATGGTGATGGTAAAGATGATGATGATTATATGATGTCATATATGAAGGTAATGGTGATGATAATGATGACAATAATAATTGATGATGGTGATGATAATGACGACGATAATGATAGTGATGATGATGAACATGGTGATGACAATGTTGGTGGTGGTGGTGGTAGTGATGATGATGATGAGGAGGCTGAGGAGGAGGTAATGATTATGATGAGGAGGAGGAGGATGATGATGGTGATGATAATAAGGATAATGATGATAATTGTAATAATAATAATAACTTTAAAACAGCTAATGATTGATTTACATTCCAAAATTTCATGCTCTATACAGAAAATGCCATCTTCCATGGGAGCCACAGCCCTGCTAGCCTCCCTGGTCACCGAGATGACTCGAGAGAGGAGATCGGGGAGCACCGGTGGGGGCGTGGTGGCCAGGAGGTTCCAGCGTCTCTTTGACACCATGAAGGATGAGGTGGAGGTGTCTCACCTAGGCTTGCCTGCCAGGGCCCAGGACCTGCGGGAGCAGCAGTCTAGTAGGTCAGTATACCTATCAGGGACTCAAAAAGAATAAACTTTTGACCACAGAACTACCACAGCAGAAACCCTGAGTAGTGTACTTGATTCTGAAATGGGGACTACTTCCAATCAAATTTTCCTTTAATACCAATGCCATCCTATTGTTGTGAGATAGTATTTACTATTAAATTCAGTATCAGATAATGTAAGTTATGAACAACATTCTGTCAAACAGAAGAATATTTAATAATGTGTTAAAATATTAAACAATTCAGAATTGGCTCCATCTTTCAGTATATCTAACACACTGAATGGAATTTCACAATGTTATAATAACCCTTGTATGAGTGTAATTTTGCTTATATAGAAAGCAATGCACAATAACTTGCATTTCCATCATTAATCAAATTTGAGAGAATTTCTTTTAACGCAGTGAATCATAAAATTTCCTTTAGCTTTAGTACATTAAATGTAGAATTCCTCTCGCAGTGGTTTGTATGCTGATTGTAAGTTCATGCTGTTTGGCGTTCATGCTGTTTGACTTTCATCCACTATGTAGGTACATGTCAGAGGCCATTCGTACTTTGGAACGTTGCAAGCCAATGCCACAGACTTGGTATTCCACCTCTCTTCCCAAATTCCTCCTCTCTCTGGACGAGGAGTTATCCAACATCCCGACGCTACCGGCTCCATCTCAAGAAACTCTTAACCACCTGGAGAACTTCATCTCATCCGAGATGGTGGTCTTGTCATCCCTCATCGATAAGGTCCAGTCGGATGTTGATCTCGTCCTAAAGGCGGTGGTGGGCGATGCGGCGTTTACGCATCATGTCGACCGGACGCTGTGGGCTCTCAGCAAGAACGCAATCCCCGAGAGTTGGACGACGAACGCCAACGTCCCGTCGTGCACCGTTTCCGTCAAGGACTGGCTTGATGCGGTGCAGTGTCGGGTCAAGACCCTGCTAGAGTATCGGGAGAAGGGGGATGCCACGCCCTGCTACAGACTGGCGGCCTTCTCTCGGCCCAAGATGTTCATCGATGCGCTGCTGCAGGAGTATGCGAGAAAGGAGTACCTTCAGGTTCACCAGCTGAAGATGGACGTTCAGGTAAGAATAGTTTGAAATACAGTGTGTCCCAGAAAAAATGTCCCTCTCATAGACCACTAAATAATTACCAAAATCAAGCTTTTTACTCAATTAAGTTTACCTATTTAGAAAGCCCACTTAGATTTGTAATTCCTCTGAAAATTTCAAAGGTCTCATTTCATTGGTTGTGAGTACATAGGTTCTTATGTAACAGCAGTGCTTTCCAGCCCATTCTAAGTTTGATAAACTGAACAGTACATCACAGACATACTTTATTCCATGCTTCGCATAAATTATCTCGGCGACCATTCATTCTCTTTTTAAAATGAAAACTAATCAAAGTTCTGTTCCACTGATCGTGTTTGCTTTCACAAGGTGTATTCCATTTATAGTTTGTCCTTCCATGTCCAGCTCGTAAACTTTTATGGTCCTACTGCACGACGTCCTTCCACATGATTACATTCAAGTTGATGCATTTATGGGCTGAAAAGCAGTCTGATGTTACATAATACACTGTGTATACAAAACCAATAAAGCGAGACCAATGAAATTTCATAAAAGTTTGAAAATAAAGTGGGCTTTCTAAATCTGGACACTAAATATACTGAATGATAATTGATTTTGGAATTAATCTAGCAGTCTATCAGAGGGACATTTTTGTTGGGACACGCTATATCTGTGAGTTTTGAGGAGTAATGGTGTAAATAAGTCAACCTCCTAGATTTACCTTACTTTCTGGTTTTTAGTCCCAAGTAAGATGATGCATATAGAGTTAGCACAGATGCTGCTGCATTAAAACAAAATGGCAGAAAGTGCAATAATGATAATAATAATAATTCTAATGATGATTTGATTAAGTTTACTGATATATTTTCTTACAATTGTTTTTATGTATCATACTACTCATCAGTCACTCAAGCACCACATACGACTGAAACGTAAATATTTAAATATTTTAAATAAAAAAAAAAAAAAAAATCTCAATTTATTTTCAGCTCTTCTCAGTTCAGTTGTAATAGGTGGCTTGAATATTTGAACATCAGAAGACACCAACAGTACCAGAAGAACTTCATGAACATCCGTAGAAAACTACACGCTTTGAATTCATTAATTGCTATTGGAAGCTCACAGCCCTTAACCCGTTGGAGATAAGTACGAATTAAACTTATGTTGGGGTCTATGGAACATGTGTGTTTATAGTGAAATCGACATCATCTCCAACGGGTTTAAACGTCTTTCCAAGACCCCTATAAAATCATATTTCACTCACTGGCATGTCATGTAACTAAAATCTCTCTTGCCATGCGTTGTAGTTACCGGATAGAGAGGGCGCCGTCCAGCCTGCCTCCCACGGTGCGTACATCCATCGTCTTCAGCTCCACAATGAGCGGACTGGGACACCAAGCGTGCGCCATCCAAACTACGCCAATGCCGAACATACGGAATCGGCGGCCTTCACCCCGTCCCTCCTCTTTGGGCTCAAACCCACGTCCACACAGTTATGGATCAGGGCTGACGCAGAGAAGGGGTAACCCTCCTACGACTCCCGTTTATATCGGGTGTACACACAGAGGACATTCACCGCAGTAGTTGCGTTGTGACCGTGGATCTGCCGTGCACCCTGGAAGCTAACATGTGGATTCAGAAGCGAGTCTACGTGACAAGTACATTATAGGAAGTAGTTGGCCTTCCTTGTATTAAGGCTCTACTGTGCCTACAATAACATATCCAAATGTTAAAGGGAAATATTAAGATTGGAAGCAGTCCTCAATTCAGGACACACCGTTACTAGAGTCAAGTATACTGTTAACAATTACTATCGAGAAATATGAACAGTCAACGATTCCTCCGTGTTTGACAATTAAGGGATGCCACTTTGCAGACTTATTTCTGAATTCCTACTTTTTGTCAATCTTTCTCTGTACAAAAGAATAGGCAAATAAAAAAAAAAATCAGGGTTTTTTCAGACATTTTTAGACTTTCTGAATTGCATTGAGTGGCATCCCTGACAATTATCAGAAATTGCTTTGACAGTCAATTTCTTGTGTGCTTTTTGTGGTTTCAATGTCATGTCATGTTGTAATTCAGTACTGGAAAATAAATGCTTGTTTTTCTTCAAGTAGACAAATTCAAGACAAATCCTTCCCGCCTGGATATATACACACAATTCGGTTCACATATATGTATGTATTGGTATGATTAAACTAAATTAGAAGGGCAGTTTATTTTAAAATAAGAGCTTTGATTCACAAAAAATTATTTGTAAGTGAAAGTTATGTAACTTTGATGCATGAGGTCCTACTTTAACTGACGAGAAATAACATAAATTATCTCTCCTCATTTGACACTAGCAACTAGCGCTCCATTAAGCACGGGGTCTAAGCAAAGCAAAGTCTAAGCCGAGGCCACTCCCAAAACACAACCTTTCCATAGGGTTCGAACAGGTGACTCGGACTGAGACCGAGTCCAAGACCACCAAAAATTGGCCCTGAGACTGGCCTTGATTACAACACTGCTAAGTTGGACTTCATTCCGTTTAAGACACTGTGCCCTCACAAACTGCAATTAAGAAATGACAAAACAGTTAAATGATAATAATATATTTTTTTTTTTTATTAAGGAAACATTTTACTTAGATTTCACTCAATTTCATTGACAGTAGACAGAAACATAAGATAACAAGCAATACAAACAACATACATGTACACAAAGCAATACTCTTGATTTTTTTCACAAGTAAATGGTTGTGATATTTTTTAAATGTAATTATTTATCTACATGTAAATCAATGTAAATACTTCACTTTGCACAACCATGTATATATGTGTATATAGGATATGAATGCAAATCTAGTCAATATATAAGAGTGTATAATTGATGTGGATATTTGTAAACACTACACATTCTTGTGCCAGGTAATTATATAAGATGAATGAATAAATAAATGATTACAGGTGCCTCTATTTCCAAAAAAAACTTATTTCAGAAGAGTTATTATAATAAGATGGCATAATTTGTTTAACTGATATGCATTTGAAAGATGCCTGGCCAAAATTGATTAATCCACAAAGAATCTGATCTTTATAAGCAGGTACAGTAGAATTATGCTACAGCTGTAAAATGTTGTTATACACTGTATAATATGGAGTCAAAGAGACCGGTTTATCTTAATATGTTGTACACTTGAACACTTCATAGAATTTTATTATTTCAAATATTGTATAATATAAGTTTTAGACACTAAATGTTTACGTGCTTCACTTGCAAATGAAACATATGCATACAAGAATAGTGCTAGAGTCACTACTGTAAGTAATGTGTTTATTTATTATGAAACAATTTGTTGTATGCTTGGAACGAAGGCCCTTAGCTCCATAGACTTACTTAAGTATTAAGGGCCTTTCTCCACATACGCAAGTGTGTATATATCAACAACAGGTTTGAGTATCATATGCACCTGTTATGCAGTTTTCAAAATTAAGAAATGTATTTTATTGTAAAAAAAAAATAGGTTGTAAATTATCTGAAGATATATAAAATATATCAAGTCTTTCAGCAATTTTCTAATTTCCGTCCTAATTTTCCATCCACATTCCTATGCATATTGATACGTGGCCATATAATAATATTTTGTATTCCATCTGTGGTATTTTTTGATGTGAAATAAAGCATTGAGTGAAACCAATTACTGTGTGTACAGTGATAAATTATTCCATGCTGGTGATTTTTCATTAGGCCAAGAAAAAAAAGTTGTATTGGAGTAGCGGACCATATAGAAAAATAGGGTTAGTAGGTTTTGTGTTTGTGTTTCCTTGGGGGAAGTGGGATACTTTTAGTATCTGAGTTAGCACACGTAATCCCACGGAGGAGTGTGTGTGTGTGTGTGTGTGTGTGTGTGTGTGTGTGTGTGTGTGCGTGCATATGTGTGTGTGTGGATGGGTGTGTGTGTATGTGTGTGTGTGTGTGTGTGTGTGTGTGCGTGTGTGCATGTGTGTGAGTTTGTAATCGCCTTCAACCGTGGACGATTTTTATTTTACTGTACAACCGCGGATTATCCTGATAGGGAGGACGGTCCACGTTTTCAGATCATGCTGTGATTGACGTGCTTATCATAATTACAACCGCATGGTCTGAAGGTATAGAGAACATCCGCATATGGAGGTTGTGTACTGTAATGTATACGTCAGCAGTTGTCAGAAGTTTCGTACTCATTCAATAGATGCAAATCGCGTTGTGTGTCCTCGGTAATACACACAGATACACACATAAAAAAAATTGTCCATCCTCCGTCGAAGGTGAATACTCATATGTGTGACTCTGTGTGTGTGTGTGTGTGTGTGTGTGTGTGTGTGTGTCTGTGTGTGTGTGTGTATGTATGTGTGTGTGTAGGTGTGCGTATGTATATGTGTCTGTGTATGTGTTTGTTGGTGTGTACATGTGGAGATTGCATACATGAACACAAACTAAAAGTGCCTTTTTTCAACTGACCTACTACCAGCAATTTAGGCCCTACTTCAAGAAATACACATAATTCCTACAGAAATTACAGAGCTTATGCCAAAGAAACAATAGCAGTGTATAATCTATTATCTATACAATTATTATGAAAGGTGAAAGTTATAAAGTTAAATTTAGGGTATCTTTTGTGTATAATTTTATCTGCAAATATTCCAAAATATGGTCATGACATTAATTTAATCCTTCTTGAAGAAATACACCGAAAAATGCATCCTTGATTAAAGTTGCATATTCATATATATACTTATATTCTTAGGACATTTAAGAGACGGGTGTTGATATGTTAGAAGCTGTTTGACAGAGATAATCTTAGTAAGTTATAGACACCAATAACTTAATTCTGACACTATATATTTACAAATAGCATTCTCTGCAAAAGCATTTCGTTTTATCCTGATAACACTTCATTACTCTCATTATATGTTAATATGCAAGTGTAATTTCAGAAATCAACAATTCATTTGACACATGTATATACAAAGATATATGTAGACATATACAAATTAATACCAGGTATAGGCTTATAAGGGCAATAACAATCATACTTCATCCCTTTACGTATCTGTACACATGGGATTCTTGATTATTTCAGTGTGAAAAACTTGCCCGGTTACATATCAATTTCTAAGCGATCTTTTACTTTCTTCATGGTCTACAGTTTTGCAACACGTACAATGGTAAAACTGGAACTAAAACCGTCGTTTTTGGCACATTTTTTGCATTGTAACAAATCTGCAAGCTTTATACTATTGAAACGAGATTTATGATAATCAAAGGTTTCTCTTTAAGGTTAGATCAAAATATGTGACCGAAGTCAATGTTACGACACGGTGAATTGATTCTAAAGACTTCTTTTTCGTTAAAAAAAAAATCTCCTGGAAGATTCCCGTTTTTCCCAATTTTTCTGACTTTGCCGCTTCATAAAATGAATGTGCGCGATCTATAAACATGGAAGACGAGCATGTGTAGCGGGAAGTCTGAGGATTCTAAAAATGTAAAAAATCAAATTTTATTGGCTAGGAGAAGGCCCGCGGAATTGGCAAAACCCAATCACAGACATCATTTTCTCAGTACTCTGACTTTCCCAGCTGGCTAGAAATCAACGCAGTCTTTATTATTATGCGTTCGAGTGTGAATGTAAACAATAGACTGCTCCTACACAGCACGGGTGAGAGCAGTAATGCATGACCTGTGCGTATAACCTCGTATTTATCTGCCCAAGAGAGGAGCGTTTTTTTGTGTGCTAAACAAATTGATATGTCCCATCCGTATTCCGTCATACAGTGTATCTTGGAATGTTGTAATAGTACCAAACGATTTTTCTTAACCATATTTTTCAAATTACGATTCATACTTTGTAATAAAATATTGATATCTAAAGTTTAGTATAGGGCGACAAAGCTGTCAAGTTTTGAAGCTAGGGAAAAAACAGTTTGTCATTTTGAAGTGCCACTTCTTAGTCGTAGATGATCCATCACTCCGGTATCTTAACCCGTTCAAGACTAGATACAAGATATCTCGTCGCAAAGTCTATGAGAAATGCGTGTTAAAGCAAAATGAAACCGTCTTCAACTGGTTAATAGTCACACGGGCAATAGTTTCTGTGCTGTAAATATACGTAGTTACTGTTGGACTGTATTTGTTGAGTTATCTAACAAAACTTGAAGCATTCCCTCGGTACGTAGTTTCCGTGGTACTTTGTACTGGTTCGCACTAGCATTGGTGTTCGCCAGCACGTACTGCTTCAAGTCATCGAATGCACCATGTCGGACAACATGGACGCGAGGCTGGGATATCGCCCTCTCTCGTCGAAGCCTCTCGTAGTCACTATTACGATTGCGTAATTCAGTATCAATCTGTGAATTGATGAAAATGTAAATCACAATAATATTACAATTAGACTTAAAACGTGGCACTGTTCATAGGCGAGTCCAGACAGCGTGATCTGTCTATAATAGGAAATTACCCAAGTATAGATGACCAAATTTGGTAAGGTTTTCCCCGCCAAGCTCACTTGTCCACACATCATTCAAAGGGCAGTGACATGATTGGGGGAAAAAGCCTCAAAAACTAACTGGCTTGAAGCATATACCAATATGTATACTGGTTAGATTGTATATTCAAGCTGGAAGGATTTGTCTTGAATTTGTTTACTTAAGGAGAAACAAGTATTAATTACATATATTATTACCAGTACTGAATAATTCTCCGGGACCGATTAAAATTGATCCCATAGAAATTCAGCTACACAACTGATTTCACCATGACAATATTTTCCAATAATAAACCACAAAGAAGAAATGTATGACTACAAAATTTTCCCAGAAGACATTTTAGGAGCAATGTGTCCTAAATTGAGGACTTCTTCCAATTTTGCCATTTCCCTTTGAGCCCTATATCCAACTTACCTCACACGAACTTCTTCATTTGCCTGTGACAAAATTTTGAGGAGTGGCAGCACCTTGTAAACCTATGTATATGTGTATGTGTATGTGTATGTGTATGTGTATGTGTATGTGTATGTCAGGATTTATAACGAAGGGTTATACTATGTTCCATCCATCTAAATAAAAGTTATATACTACGTGCGGCGCATCTCTGAATTTGTGAATTTTTTTACGTCAATCAATCAATCCAATTAATCAATCAGTCAGTCAATGAAATGAAATGTGTAAGTATATGAATGCTTTTTACTTTTATTTTATGTGAAGCGGCCTTCAACGCCCTGTTCATCAATGGCTTGTCATCTCCATATTGGAGGGACCTTTACTTTCTTCATGGTCTAGATTTTGGCAACTTAACACAATGGTAAACTGGAACTAAAACCGTCGTTTTTGGCACATTTTTTCCATTGAAACAAATCTGCAAGCTGTATATACTATTGAAACGAGATTTATGATAATCAAAGGTTTCTCTTTAAGGTTAGATCAAAATATGTGACCGAAGTCAATGTTACGACACGGGGAATTGATTCTAAAGACTTCCTTTTTGGTTAAAAAAAAATCTCGTGGAAGAGCCCCGTTTTTCCCAATTTTTCTGACTTTGCCGCTTCATAAAATGAAAGTGCGCCATCTATAAATATATTGAAGATGAGTATGTGTAGCGGGAAGTCCGAGGATTCTAAAAATGTAAAAATCAAATTTTATTGGCTAGGAGAAGGCCCGCGGAATTGGCAAAAAACAATCACAAACATCATTTTCTCTCAGTATGCTGACTTTCCCAGCTGGCAAGAAATCAATGCAGTCTCTATTATTATGCGTTCGAGTGTGAATGTAAACAATAAAGCTCCTACACAAGCACGGTGTGAGAGCAGTAGTGCATGACCTGTGCGTGTATAACCTCGTATTTCTCTGCCCAAAAGAGGAGCGTTTTTGTGCTAAACAAATTGATATGTATCATTGTATTAGTATATATACGATACACGTATATATATATTTACGTACCATTGCCTTCTGTTCATCCGATATGGCCTTATCATCTTCCTCGGCAGTAAACTGTAATTCTACGAAGATCAAGTAGTAAGGTGCTATTTCATCTTCGTCATAGACTGTTGGTAAAAAAAAAAAAAAAACATGATCAATTTGTGCATGTTGCGCCGTGAATGACTGGAGGTTGAGGAAATAAACTTTAATGTTTATTACATTGTTACTGTGTTCTGACATACCAGCGCGTACTAATCGCGAACTATAGCCTATGTATCCGATAAGATTGTCAAAAATGACAAATTGAATATATGTCGACATTCCGGCTATCAATACTGTTGAATGTTTCTGAGATATATCATAGCCATTAATACACCTGATTAGGCAAAGGGTTAGGTTGATAAAAATGGGTCTTAAACAAAGTTATTAGCTATACAGCGTGGCCCAAAAAGAATGTTACACATGCAATCGTTAATTTCTTCAAAGTTATTCAAAATATGTCGTTGGTGATTATTCCATGTGTTAGAGCATTCTTTTTCCAACAAAATGATACCATGATCGTTAATTTTGATTGAGGTGTTTGGATCTTAGGGCTATTTTTCTGAGGCAATGCAATTTCCTAAATTTGCTATTTTTAACCTCCAGCGATCATCAGAACACCGAAATATTCTCATGTTACGGTGTGCCATAGAATAAGGTATGCCGAAACAAAGGACTGGAATGCCCTCACTTTGATAAGGAAGACGACGCGAGCTGCAACTCCATTGTCATCGCGGTTTGTTTGGTATGGCACGCTGAGGCGCAAGAATATCTCGGTGTTCGGATGACCGCCGCTGATGAAAAATTGGCAAATTTGGGAAATGACATTACCTCGGAAAAATGGCCACAGGACCCAAACGGATAACTCAAAATCAATGTTCATGGTATCATATTGTTGGAAAAAGAATGTTCTACTCGCTGAAACAAAAACCAATCACATATTGCGGATGATGTTGAAGAAATTAGCGATCGCAGTTGTAGCATTCTTTCTGGGCCACCCTGTATATACAAACTTGAAAAAGACATACCTTACGTCTGCGCGAATGGATAGAATGGTCAATGTCCCCTTAACCAGTATGCATTTGATTTACTTATAACCCAAATGTGAATGTGTGCGCACTCGAGTTGTGAGTTTGCAAAAAATGCACAATTAGGTGACAGAAGTCAATTGATGAGCTCCCCAGAAGAAGAGTTGATTGCTCGCAACTTGAGGAGGATTCCCCGAGTATCATGTTTGGCAGAAGAATGCTGATTGCAGTAATTTCAGCAACAGTTTGAGGAGCTTAATCCTCAAATAACAAGTTCCTTGTGATGATGATGATGATGATGATGATGATGATGATGATGATGATGATAATAATAATAATAATAATAATAATAATAATAATAATAATAATAATAATAATAATAATAATAATAATAATAATAATAATAATAATAATAATAATGATAATGACAGAAATGACAATAGGCTACATGTGATAACAATGATGTCATTTTATGATGTGCCAAAAATCATGGTGCAGACACATCCCTCCCTTCAGTCTTTCAAAAAGAATTATAAACACTACCTTTTCCAAACATATGGCTGCTGAATTATTTTCATTTAATTGCACGTCCTCCTGCAAGAAAATTTATGGTTATATTGTATGCATCGACAGTCAACCCAACATTTTTCCCCCAATTAATCACAGTGTTTCTAAAAGTAGTTTTGTAATGTACCTGTTTCTGTAATGTTCATAGTGTATGTGTGTGAGTGTGGGAGAGTATGTTTGCCTGTGTGTCTGAGCGTTCATGTTTGTTTTATTTAATTTATTCAGTAGTAAGTTTTTGTATATTTCTTTAATTCTGATTAATTTCTTTACCTCAAAGGGGTGAAACCTCCAAGATTTTTTCTTAAATATTTCATCACTCCTTGCTCATATTTTGTTACTGTAGTTATTGATTTCTTGTAAATTTGTGTGTATTAGTTTCTATCGTAATGTATATTGTATAATTTTTTGTATGTTTGCATTTGTATTTTGTATTTTGTATTATTTCTTTTTTTATTAGTGAATTAATGAAAAAAAATTCACAGGAAATATTATACATTTACAAAGACATACAAATTAATGAGTTTCAATCATTCAAAATTTAAAAGATAGTACACACACAGTCACACACACACACATTCAAATTGCATACTGCACAAGTATGTTTGTGCGTGCGTTCACTTGTATGTGTCTAAATATGCATCTATAAACTTATTCATTATAAGTACCCTCCCTAACTCTCCTTTTATTTACTTTTTTGTTTTGTTTTACCTGAACAAGTGGGTGTGAGCAATGTACTCTCAGCGACAGCAAACTCCACCAGTCTAGCCCCGGGCCACTTCCCCACGGCGGCTCCAATGCTGTCCCTCACCACCACCTGGTCGATCTTCTCGTAATGCAGATTCAGCATGAGACCCAGGCTGTGTCCGTGGATGTGGGGTGCGTGAGGGTGGGCAGTGGGGAGGAAATAAGAAATACCAGTATTACACACGAATGTGAAAGTATGTGTATAGGCCTATACACACTAAAAAATAAAGGTACGTACAAGGTGCAACTTTGCGGAAATAGGTACAGAGCAATTTCTGCCGCGGTATTCAAGCAAATTTACACCTTTCTCGGCTGAGCGCTCGCCCTAATCCATCATGTTTGCAAGTTGCAGCTTTTAGGTGCACATTCTGCCTCCAATAGACCACTTTCATAATGTATTCAAATTTATGGATGTTTTCTCTTCCGAAGCCTGGTGATGAGCTATTTCTTTCATCTGTTTCTATGAATACAATTTCAATACTGAAAATGCAACTTGCATACATTATACTATTTTCTATGTCGGACAAGCTCAGACAAGCTTTCAGGTTCTCAAGAACAACCTTTGTTTAAAAGGTATGCATAACATTTGAATATATTACGAAAACGGCCTGTAGGTCCAGGCTTGCACCTTAAGTTAAAGGATGAAAATAATGCACCTTCGGCTTCAATACAAGGTAATCATTAAAAATAAACACCTTCACGGCTAGCGTGATGGCCAAGTGGGTAGAGCGTCCGCCTCACATGCGGAAGGTCGCAGGTTCGAGCCCGGGCAGGGTTATATATGTACGAGTTTATAAATATTTGTAAATGTTAATAAATTGTATTATAATGTAAATACTATAAATAGCACTCGGATGGACGAAAATTGCGGTTCAAACACACACAGTTTGCAAGAAAAAGAAGAATTCTTTTTAATGTCTTATGGCACCTTTCATTTGTCTATTTGATAATTACTACGGTATATAGCTCAGATATCACATTTTGACCATTTTTTTTAATTGAAGCGCCACAACGTTAGCTTGTGTCTTTAACAGTGCATGTTGAGTGAATTACAGATCGACTAAATGTAAAAATAATTCTACATATTATACAGTTTAACATATCACACATCCATATCATCAAATGTTACCGTACCGGTACATGAATTCCATCACGGGACAGTTGTCATGGTAACCAGTGATGCGGACAATGTCCCCCATCCTGTATCGATACAATCCACTCATCTGAGTCACCACGACTTCATAGCACTGTCCGACTTCCAACTCGTCTATGAAGTAAGTTTGTGGCTGATCGGCATCTCTGACAAAGATAAGTGTAGTATTTCACTAAACTAAATACATTATTTAAACATTTTTTAAATTAGCTAATGGCTGATCAGTCATTATTAGAAACACTGTCCTATATGTTATAAGATAGTATTTTACTATACAGTATGGTAAAATATATTTAAAATATTCTAATTGAATAGAGCCTCAAACGTATTGGGTGTTTGAACTTTCTATTTTTTCTCATTTCTAACGTAATGAAATGTATATCAACTATCAACTTTTAACTTGTTGATTAAAGCATACATGTTATTTTATTTCATTTTATTCTATTTGTATTTCCAAACAAATAACAAATATCAGTATAACAAAATGACAAGGTTAAGCGTCACATAATTTCAATTGTCAAAACAATACAAAACTTAATAAAATAAAAATAATTGACAATTGGAAATTTGTTATGAATTAAATTCAAGTCGTTTTGCCTGCTGTGATCAAATGTTCAAGGCGCTTTATGACATAAGAAAAAAATCGCAGGCATAACAAAAGAATTGTACTCGTTAGAAAAGGATGTCAAAGAGTTTGGGTCCGTCGGCTCGTATGGAAGCGACTTCCGCAGGGTCGATCCGGCGTGAGCAAACGCTTGAACCCCCGTGATTTCTTAGAAAGCGGAATATGTACAAAATTAGAGCCGAAGGATCATAGGGTTCATGCAGGTTAATACGATGGTAAGCAAACAGGGACGGCGGACCCGGTGGGGGGGGGGGGGCCGGCACTTGCCCCCCAAAAAATTTTGGATGGCAAAAAATGCCTTTTTTCAAAACGAAATATGCCCTTTGTGAAATGACGCATGCCCTTTTTTCAAAATGAAATGTGCCCTTTGTGAAATGAAGCCTTTTTTTATAGTCTACTCATTTTTTGTTGATATTTGTCTTCTTTATATTCATTTTCATTTTTTTTGCCCGTAACGGGGCACGTATAGGCCTACAATAGACATAATTAGGTAAATTATATTCAACAAGCATTTTGTGCCTAAAAAGGGCATTTAGCATCTCCTCTTAATGCCCGCATGTGGTAGCAAAATTATGCCATGCTACCGTTTGCCCCACCCCCCCCCCAATTTTAATTGAAGGCAAATAATGCCCTTTTTTCTAAGTTGAATGTGAATTATCTTGGTTTGAACCCATACTGAGTGGAGTGAAACCTTTATATACGCACATTCGTCACTGGAGGTGATTTTCTTTTATTTTTGTTGTTTATTCCATATATTTTTGCCTCTGAATGTCTGATGGGGCACATAATAGAGAAAGAAATACTTTGTTCAAAGAAGAGGCACATTATGTACCTAGAAGGGGCATTTGGCCTCTCATCTTATAGAGCCGTCTGCGGTTGCAAAAATTGGGCCCTCTCCAATTTTTTTTTTCGTGATTACATGGCCCTATTTTATATACTCTTCAAGCGATAAAAACGTGTTTTTCGTGAGGTAACTTTCCTACAGTCACCTTTTCTTCTCTTCAACAAAGAAAATCACCTCGTAAGGAGAAGAATGCCCCTTTTTTTTCAGCAGAACTTTAAGTATTCGCAATGTGCATCATGACTTTGTAATTTATAACGAAACTAGTTTATCATCTCTGCCCTCACTAACGTATTTGTTCATTGATTCTCATGGATTCGTTTGATGTTCTTCATCTTTTTAACACACTGCAAGAATTCTGAGTTGTAATTAGCGTCAGAACAGACCAAAAAGCGAGTTTTACAACTTAAAATTTTCCATTTTTCCAAAACCGCTCGCTCGCGAGGTAGGTATGATATTTCATGTTTTAATGATCAGAAATCCCCTTCAAAAAGGTTTTTCTCAAGTTACATTACCGTGAAGAAACAGCTACTTCAAGCAGAAAAGTTTGATCTAGACAGATATTCTTTATTTTTTAAATACTACAAAAAATCAGTGCTGTTATTAGCGCCAGAATAGACGACAAAGCGAGTTTTACATCTAAAAATTTCCAATTTTTCCAAAACCGCTCGCTCGCGAGGTAGATACATGTATATTTCATGGTTTAATGATCAGAAATCCCCTTCAAAAAGGTTTTGCTCAAGTTAAATTACCGTGAAGAAACAGCTACTTCAAGCAGAAAAGTTTGATCGAGACCGATTATTTTTTTAAATACTACAAAAAATCAGTGCTGTTATTAGCACCAAAATAGACCACAAAGCAAGTTTTACATCTGAAAATGTCCAATTTTTCCAAAACCGCTCGCTCGCGAGTTAGATGTATATTTCATGTGTAAATGATCAGAAATCCCCTTCAAAAAGGTTTTGCTCAAGTTACATTACTATGAAGAAACAGCTACTTCAAGCAGAAAAGTTTGATCTAGACAGATGTTCTTTATCTTTTTTAAAATATTACAACAAAAAAACAGTGCTGCAATTAGCGCCAGAATAGACCACATTGCGAGTTTTACAACTTGTTCTTAACAATTCTAAATTTTCTCAAACCGCTCGCTCGCGTATTATGTGTAGGCCTATAGATTTCATGTTTCAAATCGGAACCCATTTAAAAAAGGTTGGGTTCGAGTTAGATTGCCGCTGAAAACAGCATCCTCAAGCAAACACCTAATCTGATGGTGAAAATACCTGCTTAAGCCCAATGCCCCTTTTGACATATAAGTGCCGTTTTTTGGCTTTGCCCCCCCCCCCAACGAAAATACGTTCCGCCGCCCCTGAGCCAAGACTTTTTGTACTATTATGGTTGTAAAGTCTTAATCCAATACTTACGTATCTTCAAACTTGATAAACTCGAAAAATACTTCGGTAGTCATAAACATGTATCCAGGTCGTTGGTCCTTCAGCCACAGACAAAGTCCTAAAGTGCTTTCAGACGAGCCATATGCCAATCCTATGGTAGATACGCCTACAGGCATTACCCCCCCCCCCAAAAAAAAGCAATCATAATCATACTGTCATTACTATATAAGGTCATATTTTCCCCTCCCCAAAATCATAAACAGACGAGAATTAACATATTAGAGGGAACAATATCGGACGGTAGATACGATAACAAGTATATACTCGCACGTCTGATTCAGAAACATTTTTTCCCATCTTTGTCACACCATGACCACTAATGACGGGTGTGACCGCTGACTGTTTATTTCTAGGACTTTTCTCAATCATTTTACGGCGTTGTTTTTGCATTTGCTTACGTTTTATAAGTATATACGTCGTTTAAGATGTTTCAGTTTATAATGCGAATCTATTGTGCTCCCCACCCTTGCTCTATCGATAGCCACATCTCCCTTTATGTCGTCATCAGTAACAAGGATTAAAACATTTTTAGTTCTCTTTAAACCTATTCAACCTGTAACGAAGATGATCCTGGTGATGCTGCTGCTGCTGATCATAAAGATAAAGTTCACTTTAAAGGCACTGTATAATAATGTTTCCAGTTTAAAAAATCTGAGCTACATGATTCCCCATGCTACTAGTGTCTTTGATACAGTCTGAAAATGAAGCCCTGAAAAAATTGCAGTGTAAAACAATCATTAAGTGCTTTAAAAAAGTGAAAATCATTGAGAGACCACTCCAGCTTTTCTCCATAGACTGCCGTGTTGCAGAATTTCTTATCACCCGATATAAACTTAATGTGTCAATTTGTATCTGTACATATTGTACTAGTGACAGCATAACTGTCCAAACTTTTGTGTTCTAGGGTGTTTATTTGTCCATCCAAACACTGTCAGATATGTCAGATAGCAAAGTTCGACAATTTTTTAAACGGGTCTTCCACAGTGTTATATAGTGTCTTTAGTATTACTTAGCTGTAATCCCATCGAGCAGTCGATGGGTCTGGTTGAACTCATTCGTGTCACATCAGCGCATTTTAGCGCCAACTGAACTGACCTAAACTTTATTACAAATAAATAATCATTATGGTATTCAAACTTCGAAGAGTGGCTTCAAACGATTGTTTCCTTTTAACACAATCCCCCCCCCCCGTTTTCATTAATTCCAAATTTGAGAAATTGCATATCAAATTGTCCGTCTTATGGAGGACATGCCAAAAATGTATACAATTAAGTGTTTCTGACATTCATTTATTCGAGAAATGCATTTTCCTGAGACCCTTGTTTTTAGAAGAAGAAGAACTTAAGTCCACAATATTGATTATTGATTATTGGAAATTCACAAGTGTGACAATGTTTGTTTTTGTCCTATATTCATCTTTTATTGTGTCAATTAACTTCACCAAGTTTGGATGTACAACTCAAACAATAGTGATCTGTAGACAAATTTGAAAACTTTGAGCCTTTGTTTCTCAAAAGTAGTATTGTGTGACTTCAGTACTTCTTATTCTATACTCTTCAATTGCGTCCGAAATTGAGGACTACTTCCGATCTTGCCATTTCCCTTTAAGTGTTGAAGCGAAATAGTTATTCACAATTACGGAAGTAAAGCCACGAATGTTGTTAATATCAACATGTAGCAACTTCTTACCCTCTGCATAGGTCTCTTTCATGTCCGCCCATATACCAGTGGAATCATTGGTGGCAATTAGAGCAAGATCCGGCCACACCCTCTTCATGATGCCATGGAAACCCTTCTCAAACTCTTGCCTCAGTTGTTGCGCCCTCTCACGATTACCCCCTCGAAGTTCACGTGTCAGTGATGCTCTGATGTCGTCATCAAGTTTTAGGTTGGGGTTGATCGTTCCGTGTTCTATATCATCTACAATCTCCCTCCACTGCCTTTCCAATTGTTTCATTGCAGCGTCTAAAAAGCTGGAAAATGTAGCTATAAAGATTCCGATACTCGGTTCTCGAAGTGCAAAGAGCAGATGAACGTAGTTTGCCTCATACATCGAACTGATTCTGTAGCCTGGCGGTGGCGTCGCATATACAATCAGTCTGTATTCCTCTTCACGTGACAGTGTCACGAATGACGTGATGTCTGCACCGCTGTTGGCCTTTGTGACACGAGGTGCTACATAGAGCAAGACCTGTTTCTGAAGGATTCCCAACTGTGGGAAATGCGAATAAGCGATACAGTCAAGCCTGTGCCACATGTCAGCCAACAAAGTGAGGCGATTTGTGTGTGGGATGTATTTGGATAGACCGGTCGTTCCTGTCGTTCTGACAAAACTTGTTGGCGCTTTCCTCGTCATCACGTTTCTCTCTCCACTCATTTCACGATCGACGTACGAACGATAATGTTCGTACTTAGTCAGTGGGTGCCGTAGACGGAATTCCTCTGGTGACGTAATGTCTTGAAGACGAAACCGTTTGCCATATTCAGTGTCCCTGTTCTCCTTCAGGATCTGCATGAGTAAACGTTTCTGCTGATGACGAGGTTCCTTCCAGGACTGCTTCAGCTGAGACATGAGATAGCGTCCTCTGACGTAGTTCATGGAAGCCACTAGACAGTGGAAGATCACCGTCTTGACATCGTGATGGGGTGATGTCTTGAGAGTGAGGATGCGGACTAACACCATAGAGAGAGTTAACGAGATCAAACCGATAGTACCTAGGAGAAACGTACACATAAACATGTTGTCCATTTGTATTCATACACTCATGCTCATAATTATGGAATATTTTGATACTTAAGTTCCTTCTCCTATATCGTCCAAAAGACGTGTTAATTTCACAAAAACGCAGTATGTGAAGCAATTGTTGGATTTAATGAGATGACTAAAGTAAAAACTAGAATACGTTTGATCGCAATAACAATTATTTATCTATTTTTTAAAAAAATCCACAAAAAATCATGAAAAAGTATCAAATTAAAGTAATTGAAAAAACAACACAAAAAACTGATAAATTTTGATCTAATGTCATTTATCATTAAATCAACATCAGAATTGTCTGTTACAAGTCTGATAACGCGCGTAACCGCCACGTGACTCAACAACAACAACAACAACAACAACAACAATAATACCACCATATATAAACACAGGTTTTAGCGTCGAGTCGGACGCTACAAAATGCTCAGCATTACTGAAATACTTAGATTATAATTGTTTCACCTGGGGTGAGCAAATATTTATCCCAGATGTACCGTTCACGGAAAAATGGCAACTTCTAAAATGTCTTTTAAGTATTCCATAATTATGAGCATGAGTGTAATATCACAAATGAAATGAATAAATAAAGGGGCGTAATGAGACAGATTATGTGGGGGGGGGGTCGGATAGAAAAGTAAAAAGGGAACTTTTAAGGAACACAATAGTCATTCGTGTCATTTTTTTCATCCTATCCATTCGAATCGTACGTATACGAGTGTTACCAGATACATAAAACCACTATCAGACTGGGAGGGAAAAATACCCCTCGATATACATGTTTGATATAGCCTATTCCGTCCCACACATGCACTGACAGATGACGTGCATTTAAATGCGCCAGACCACTTAGTGTAGTAAAAATGATGTAACGGTTGTTGTTTTACTTTTAGTTTTAGTTTTATGGTGCTTTGATAACCGTGATATGTGCTTGAAAAAAAATGGAAAAGAGGGATACCACGTTAGAAAAATGTACACTAATAAATTCCATGCTGTTTTGTTTATGAATACTTATTCACTAAAATACTATAATGTACTCGCATGAAGTTGGGGAATGGAGCGGGGTATCATTCTGAAGGTGATAAATTTAAGCAACCTTTATACTGGGGGGGGGGACGCGGCGTCAACAAGGACAGAAAAAACGGGTGTGATAGTGATTTAGTAGAAGGGCCAAATTGCATAAATCTGGTCTGGTTAAGGAAGTTGCGCTTTAATTCAGGCGAGTCATTAAAGCTCAGTGACCCGATTGGGAAAGATAAACCGAATGTACACCAGCTGGAGTGGATCTCCTGGCTGGAAGGATTTGTCTTGAGTTTATTTACATAATCAAGCATGAACAGGCCAGCAGTTTAATTTTATCGAGGCACGATAGATTTAATCCCCATAGAAGGCTTCACTGCAAATTTGTCTGTTAAAAGGCACACTGAGGACATTATTTTAAATTGAGTCAGTTTTTGACTACAAAATTTTACAATGCCGGCCTGCATAGTTTACTTGACTCTAGAAGAATTTTTACCCGAAGTTGAGGACTACCCCCAATTATGTAACTTACCTTTAAAGTTCTATTGTGTTCATAGTCTAAGTTTTAGACTGTGCTCTTTTTTCATCCTTATCCTAATGCAGTATAGATACTTAGACTAGAAGGGTTGGTTTCTGGACACTTAGACTAGCTTTTCTAGTCTAAGTTTTAGACTGTGCTCTTTTTTCATCCTTATCCTAATGCAGTATAGAATCTAGATACTTAGACTAGTAGGGTTGCAGTGTCTGGACACTTTGACTAGCTTTTCTACGCTCGTTGGGGTTAATTAAAGAGCACTCACAGCTCGTGATTGGGATAATATAAGAGCAGTCTATGACTTAGACTACTGTGTTCAGGGATAATCAAACGAAACTAATCTCTGACCATCGGACCCACCTTAAAGGCAGTGGATCTCTTTTGCATGCCTAACAATTAACATTGTGTAAATACAATGGCATTTAGAAGAAAATGCCATCTGGGAACCTTTAGCAAAATATAAGAACTAGAAACTCAGTTTTAGTGGAACTATAGTGACCGTTATACTCAGATTTGAATTTTTTCTCGCGAGAAAAAAAATCCTACCATGGAACGTACACCAAACGGTTATTGTTTTTGTTTTGCATTTTTTAAATTCTAGGCAATCACTGACCCCCAGATTTCACAGACATGCCCTTCATCAATAGCCTAAGGGCATGGGTTATCTTTCCCTGGTCTGTGGGGATGTTTGCAAATGAGATCCACTGCCTTTAAGCCTCCACGACGTGCGCGAAAACATTGTATTTTTTTTCCATTTCCTCAATCCATGTACAGTACGTAACGCGTACAATATGAAATATTGTGTCCACAGACTCCACACACAAAATATGTGTTCCAACAAAATGAATACAATAGATATAGATTTGGGATCTGTACAGTACATGTATGTGCCCCCGAGTAAGACTTTCATGCAGGTGTACTTCCGCGATCGGAACCAAGCTATTCGATTTACACTCATCCAGCTTTTTTATGCGGAGCAGTACCTCTATTACTCTATTAAAAAAAATCTCTATCTGACATTTTTTGACCATTTATTTAGGCATACTTAGTGATTGGCAACAACTAAGCTAACGTTGCTTCTTTGTGAGAGATAATGTTTTCCCAGTTTTTAATCACGTATTGCTTGGTAAAATGAAATTCATTTTATGTGAAAGATACTAAAAGACACCGGGAATCTCTTTTGCACCCTTACAGCAACCCACCCGGGGGGGGGGGTACGTCAGATTGGTTCCGATGGGGTGGCGCCGCTGAAGTCGAAAACCCGCCCTTTTTTAAAGGGTCATTTTGGCGGAAAATTGTACCTATTATTAAGAAAAATGACATTTTTTGTGTACTGTAGCGATGAAATAGGCGAAAATATCTAGTGTAAATCGTAACATTTCAAAATCATGACCCATGTTTAAGGACCAAAACCATACCCATGTTCAGGGGTTTTTTTGCGCAAAAAGTCACCTATTAGAGCGGCACACTCCCGTTTACCTTACTAGGCAAGTCCCCCCCCCCCGGGGGGACAGCAACACACAGAAAAGCTATGCCCTTAGGCTATATATGAAGGAGGTATCTGTGAAATCTTTGCATCAGGGTACCACAACGCTTCATAAAAAAAATGACTGGGCCTTGCCATCACGATCAACCCATTTTGGGGGAATAAACGTCTATATCAGCCTTAATCTTATATATCATTGCGGCTATGTAGGCCTAATAAAACTTCAAATTGTGTAACTTACCGAAGATCAAGCCCCTCCAGGTAAAAATTGTAGCTGAAGTTGCTCTGTTGAAAGTAACCCAGGACAGAAAGAAGAAGGTTGCACACAGCACAGCCAATTTCAGGAAAAGATTACTGGATGCCATGTTTTAAAACGCTTCTTTTTAATATGAATTAGAAATCTTCGTAAATGAACCGTCAAGCACTCACACTTTTCCGTAACATAATGTAACTCATGCTTAAAACGTGATCATTGTTAGATAGAACCGCCCGCACGCTGGCAAACGATTGAAAGGGCAGTTCTGACACCAATATGATCAAACGTCTGATTTGAACGAAAATGAAATAAACATTTAGTTCTTTGTACCGAATGTTTTTCGTTATTCCATTTTGGCTTGCGGCCTTTATCTCGCAGACACAGTTGTATGGATTGCATACACACATGAATGAATCTACCGTACGGCATAAGCGCGGTTAAATTTCCGAGTGTTTGACATCATGACCCCAGTAACCGAATGTTATCAGTCAAGTGCACGGTCATATTGCATTATAAAAATGGGGGTGTAAACGACATGCTATGCAGGGACTCAACTCAAATTTTTTCCCCCAATGCATTAAAGGCACCATTTAACGATGTTTCTAGTTTGTAAAAAAAAAAATGAGCTTTTTATCATTGCCATGTAACAATCCCTGATAAGGACTGAAAATGAAGGCCTGAAGAAAAATTGTATACTTAAACACAATCAATTACTGCGCTAAAGAGTAAAATATATGAATACCCGGGTTGCCATGCCCGTTTTGCCCATAGACTACCGTTTTATTATCAAAAGTTGGCAGAATGATAAATATAATCCATACGTATTATCGCAGCCGAAGCAAAGCTTTGCAATCTTTCATATTCTAATGTGTTTATATTGTCTGTTCGAGCACTTTGATATACCTCAGATATCAACTTTTAACAAATGCTTGTTTGTTTGTTTTTAAACTGAGTTTGAAGCTCCACATTATCAAATAATGTTAAAAATGGTCATCGACACATTAGGTGGCCTACAAGTCGGCGTAGGCTGAAAATTTCAGTAAGGGCAAAATAGTGGACCATATTGCTGGTGGGAACATAGTATATTTTTTTCACGATTATTGTTTCATTTTATATTTAACCCGTTGGAGACAATTTGATTTTGGTATAACACGCATATTCCATAGATCTTAGCACGATATATCTCATACTTAGTCTCCAACGGGCTAAATAGAAATATACAGCGTGGCCCAAAAAATGCTACATATGCGATCGTTAATTTCTTCAACATCTTCCACAAAATGTTATTGATGATTATTTCATGGGTTAGAACATTCTTTTTTCAACAAAATGATACCATGATCATTGATTTTGATTAAGTCGTTTGGATTCTAGGGCTATTTTTCTGAGGCAATGTAATTTCGTAAATTTGCTATTTTTTCAACTCCATTGTCTTCCGTATCAAAGCGAGGCATTCCAGTCGTCTGTTTCCCCGCTTATTCTATGGCACGCTGTTACGTGAGAATATTTTGGTGTTCCCACGTTCGCGGGAGTTAAGAAAGAAACAAATTTCGGAAATTACATTGCCTCAGAAAAATGGCCCTAGGATCCAAATGCCTCACTCAAAACCAATCATCATGCATTTTTTCGGAAAAGAATGTTCTAACAAATGAAATAATAATTAATGGCATTTTGCTCATGATGTTTAAGAAATTAACGATAGTATGTATAGCGTTCTTTCTGGGCCACCCTGTAGGCCTATAATATTTTTGTATACAGTATTGTATTATTTTCAGTTATGTTAGTGCACATCCTAGCCGCGCATGTTAAACACGCGCACTGGACTGCACAGCTGATGGATCACATGTACGCGCCGTGCAAGGCCGTGCATGGTTACGGGCGCGGTGATTGACGCGCTGCTCTCAGTACACGGCGCTCTTTCACGTGCCCAGAGAGAAAAAGCTTGCGATTGTGTACGATATCTGAATAGTTTTTTCTTTGCGAATGTTTCTACATCTTTAATATACTTTCCTGTAAAATTCTGGAAAGTTTGATGAAAATGGCATGAATTTTGAATGAAGCGTGATATTGCATTCACATGGTGGACAGGAAATGGAAAACTTGTCAAAAGTAATCACCCAATGATTTTCTCTGGTGGTGATTAACACAGAAGTGGTGTTGGAATTATAATGAAGAACAGTAGAGCAAAGGCGTTATGTGGATTTTGGGCCATCTCGGACAGGGTTATATATATTGATGAAATTACAAGCTAAACCTTTTAACATCAATATAGTACAAGTTTATACACCAACGCAAGACTATATAGTGATGAAGATTTAGAGAGTTTCTATCAGGATATTCAAAATGGTATCAAGTATGCAAAATCAGATGACGTAATTTGTGTAATGGGGGATCTCAATGCAAAGGTTGGAAGTGAAAAGCTCGGAAACATCGTTGGACATTATGGACTTGGCAGGAAGAATGAAAGAGGAGAAAGGCTCATAAACTGTTATGAAGAGAATATTCTACTTGTAACAAATACGTGGTTCCAGCAGCCACCACGAAAGCGATACACATGGAAAAGCCCCGGTGACATCGCAAGGAATCAGATTAACTACAAATATCAACCAAAGATACAGAAATTGTGTTAAACAAGCAAAAACCTACTCGGGTGCAGATATAAACGCAGATCATAACCCTGTGGTGATCAAGATGGACATTAAGTTGAAAAGAATTAGGAAAGCATCTAGAGCAGGACAGCTTGAACTTAACTTACTCAATGAAGAAGAATACAAACGGAAGTACAACATTGAAAAAAGAATAGATACGACATCTTAGATATTGAAGAAACAGAACAAGATCCAACTGTTGCCCAAGAAAAGGAGTGGAACACAATAAAAACTTGTAATCCAGTAATCGCTTGAGGCAGTGCTTCGCAAAGAGTAACAAGAAGAATAAGGAATGGATGGCGGATAAAATATTAGATTGATGGAAGGAAGAAGAAGCAGAAAAAATAAAAAAACAAAGCTGAATATGATTGGATAAATAGACAAATCTCAGCAACATGTAGGAAAGCCAAGGAACAATGGCTCAAGGAAACATGCAAGGAAATTGAGGTTCTAGACAAACGACATAGGTCAAAAGAAATGCATAAGAAAGTCAAAGAATTCACCAACAAGAATAGGCAGAATGTGACAAGTGGGTGTATAAAAGTTAAAGACGGCAAACTCCTGTTTGATCAAGAGGAAATCTCAGCAAGATGGGTAGAATACATTACAGACCTGTATGATGACGACAGAGGAGCAATGCCACAGTTTCAATGTGCAAGCGGGGAAAATATCATGAAAGATGAGTGCTTAGAGTCTTAGATTTAATGAAAAAGGGAAAGGTAACCGGACCGGATGATCCGCCAGTAGAAGCATTGAAAGCACTCGATGAATATAACATTGATGGAATTACAGAATTATGTAACATCATATACAGCAGTGGAGTTATACCGACTGACATGAAACCGTCCATATTTATAACACTACCAAAGAAATCAAAGGCCCAGAACTGTACACAATTTAGAACTAAAGTATAAGTTCTATTAGTCATGTAACCAGCACGCTTCTGAAAATAATTCAACAAAGGATAGCAAACAAGATTGATTAAAAAAATAAGCCAATCGCAGAGTGGATTTAGACCCGGTACAGGCACACGTGAAGGGATTTTCAATCTAAGATATTTGAACGAGCAATGGAAGTGCAAAAAGATGTGTACGTATGTTTCATGTGACTAACACTAAAACTTTCGATCGTGTCAATCATTCAAAAATGATAAAATGCTAATCGGAGATTGGAGTAGATGACAAGGACCTGCAAATAATAATTAAACTGTACTGGGAACAAAACGCAGTTGTACGGACAGACCATGGACTGTCAAAAGATTTTCAGATAAAGAAAAAAGTAAGGCAGGGATGTGTAATATCACCGAATTTATTCAACTTATACACGGAGAGGATATTCAGAGAGATTGCGACATGAAAGGAGTGAGTGTAGGAGGAGTCAATATCAATAATTTGAGATATGCAGACGACACAGTCTTGTTAGCTGAAAGTAATGATGACTTACAACAATTATTAAATGCAGTAAATAATAAAGGATTGTCATATGGAATGGAAATCAATGTGACGAAGACCAAAACAATGGCAGTAAGTAAGCGGAACCGGTACCTCATGTCGCCATCAATATAGGCAATAGACCCATTGACCAAGTTCAAAGCATGGTGTATTTAGGGCACATGATTGCAGAAAATGCAAAGTGTGACAACGAAATTGCAAAAAGAATAGGCATAGCAAGATCAGCCCTCGAGAATATGGCCAGCATTCTAACCTGAATAGGAATATCAACTTCAACGTGAGAGCCCGGCTTATAGGATGTTACATTTGGTCGACGCTTTTATACGGCGCTGAAACGTGGACACAAACATAAAATTATCTCAACAGAAGAAAAACTGAAGCATTTTAGATGTGGTTATGTAGAAGCATATTACGTACGGTATATCATGGACACAACTTAAAACAAAGACAGAAATCTTACAAATGATGAAGACTTAAGAAAAATAAATAAATGCAATTAAAAAAATAGAAAATACAAATGCTTTGTGCATATTGTTAGAAAGAATGGTTTTCAAAGAGTGCTACTGGAAGGAAGGTTTTATGGAAAGAAAGGACGAGGGCGACCACGAACTCAGTATATGGACGACATTAAAGCCCAAGTTTAGTTTTAGGGATTTTTTTTATTTGAAAGCTTTATGCCCAAAGGTCATATCACGCCAATGACAGATTCTGAATATCTTTCGGGTTTTTTTAAGTTAATTTATGAAAAATCTCGGGGAGGGGGACCCCCGAGATTACGGGGTACCCCGAGATTTTCGACTATATTTTACATTTTAGCATCCAAAGGGTTAATAAGGTGTTAAGCTTATCTGAGTTATACCCCATCAGAAAGAGTAGACCCTGCTACCTGTGCACACTAGTGTAATTTCACTCCTGCCCAATGTGGAACGGCAATATCTATTTATAGGTATGTGGTAATATAGGGTGGGGTCATGCATGGCTGATCTACCTAATCATTAGCATCATTGTCCGAGAGCTGTACTCCATGAGATGTGGGGACATGAATGTCATCAGACATCGTGTGAAGGCGAATGCCACGGACGACATCTATGGTAATATGAGCAATGTATTGTGCACTCCATAAACAGTGTAGAATACGACGCCATCTTGTTTACTAATACTAGCATATCATGTTGTCGTAATTCAGGTGAAGAGAATAGCGGTGTGCATTATAAAACTGTACTGTTGGAACTGTTTCGCTTGTAGCCGAAGATCGTGCATCTCATGAATGTCGTGCAGATGATTTTTAGAGGGAGCAGATAAACAAAGGATATACCGTATTTTACAACATGACGTTTAAACCTTCCATCTCTGCTCGTGTAATGACATGCATCATCATTTTATTGTTACTGTGCATCTTAGCTGATGTGTGCCAAGCTCGGAAGTCAGGCTCAAAACAAAGTAAGCATTCCTTAATCGCAGCTATTCAAATTATTTTAGTCTATAATTTTTTCCCGGCAGACAAGCACCCTTTTCAATAATTTCGTATTGTTCTATCTCTACAAATTGACTCTTGCGGGGAACTGGCTGGGAACATGAGTCACTCAATCCTGAATTATACCATAGCTTGGTATTCATTGATGGCGAAACGAAGCATTTTCGATCACGTATCTTCGCAATGTGGACACATTGTTGGTGGTTAGTTGAAACAAGGTCTAATTAAAATTTGTTTGGGTCTGCGATTTTATTTCTAATAATTACGTAAAATGAATGTTTTCGGGCGTTTTCTTTCCCTTTCTACCAAGCTTGATTTAGTCAAATACCAAGCAATTACTCAAACCTGTCATCAAACCTGTAACTTGCCATTTGAGTAGCAGGATGTAGAAAATGTATTGTATTTATTTTACATAGCTCCTGCATACAGACATGGGACAAAGTACAAGTCATGCTAGTGGTTGTACCGATTCCCCAGTGGTAGAATATTATATACACATTCCAGACTCATTATATTACACACACACACACACACACACACACACACACACACACACACACACACACACACACACACACACACACACACACACACACACACACACACACACACACACACACACACACACACACACACACACACATACACACACACACACACACACACACACACACACAGACACAAACACGAAGGTGAAATTATGAAAAATTATGGGAATTTATCCAAAAGCAATGAAAGTAA